>OX155894.1:61237038-61431926 GCA_944588485.1 Phosphuga atrata
TATCGTTGACCTTCCCGCACGAAATCCGTACTGTCTATCGTGTTTATATTCCTTTACTTTCTAGCTCTCTAGCCTTGAGCATTGATAGCAATATGCGTAGAGTGTCTAGTATGCAGATCGGCCGATACGATGTTTCATCGGACGGATCTTTTTTAAGTTTTTCCAATAAGAAAAATATGTGGCTCCTTCTAATATCGGAGAATTTTCCTTTACCTAGAGAGCTGTTTATCACTCTCAGAATGATTCCAGGTTTCTTGAAAGATACTGCTTTGAGCACATCTGGTTGTATACCATCTGACCTTGGGTTTTCCCTGTCTTGATCCGCTGTGCAGTTCTTATAATATCTTCCAGGTCAAAGGTCTTTATTTCTGTTATTTCGGGAACCACCCAAGTTATTTTGGGTTTCTCCGGGAACAGTTTTTCCATCTGGTGTTAAAAATTATATCTAAACAGAAATAGAAAAGAAGAGATAACTCTTCTTCGGTTAGATTAATGTTTGACCTTTGTTTAGATATAATTTTTAAACCTTGGCCTCATATACCTTCTTCTGATGGCAGAGATCCTTCCACAACTCTTTCTTGCGTGAGTTTCTTTTAGATCTTGTTCAGAGTTTCGATAGCCGATTCTCGCTGCTTGTTTCTATTCGTCCTTTGATTTATCCTTTCTCACTAACACTCTTCTCTTTCTGATGCATGCAATTCTTTTAGTTGCAATCGCTGTAGTCACCAGTGGGGATCTTGGGTGTGATGCGCAATATATGGTCACCAGCGGCCACATAGCCTCTCCACCCCAACTCCACACTCGCCTACACGTGGTGCCCCTGTTATGCTGAGCAACCTGGTGGAAGGTTTAGGTAACCAATCCCAGCGGGAAACCAGGTCAACAAGCTTAATAGTGTTGGGAGCCTAGGTAGGGCTAGTATCTGGCGTAGCTGGGGAATGGCCTCCTAGACTGGGTAGGAATAGGGACAGGTTACATACTCTATGGACGATGGCGGAATGAGACAGGCTCTCAAAAGTACAGTGGGATTCCTCCGCCCTGAAGATTGGGGCTACTCTCTTTGCTACTTTAAGATACTCACTATCACTAGTTGTCTCTGCTATCTGTGCCACTAGGATCGGAGCCTATACCTGAGGCAGCAGGTGGGGTATTATGGTACATTCACTATCAACCATTCCAACCCTTTCTTCACCAACAACATACTACATATGCCACCAACAGATCTATGAGCAGAGGCGACGATTGCAATGAGGGAAGGATCTTCGGTAACGAAAAAATCCCGACGACTACGACGACGAGTCACCAGTATGTAGGTTGGTGACTGTGATTTGGTCGACGTCGGCTTGGTAAGCATTCATCGCACAATTATGGAAAAATATTCAGCGAAATCGAAAGGGCTAGTAACTAGTTGTAGTAACTAGACAGACAAGACTAGAGAGACGGGATTAGACAGGCAATACTAGACAGACGTGACTAGACAGACAAGACTAGACAGACAAGTCGAGAGTTTAGTGTTTCAGTCTAATACCGTATCGCTTAAAGAAATTGGGTAATTTTGTGGTTTTCAATTGTCAATTAAATGAAATTGTCCATGTTATATAATAATGAGAATATTGAGGATATAAATTATTTGAAACTTCCACAATTTTGCAACGCGAAGCAGGAAATCAAATTAATATTCCTCGCGCCAATTCGAAATTATGAAAAGTTTTTGTTATGCAAGTCGTCGAAATTAAAAAAGAGAAAAATTTCATTATTGCATAAAGCCGGATTAGCATAGAGTGCTAACGCCTGGTTGCGCAATCTCTTAGATAATTAGAGAATCTTTTATTTTAATAAATTACTCGATGCGGACGAGTTTTGTTGGTTTTGGGTAATGTCTGTTTGCTGGATATGAATAATTTTTGAATGGTTTATGATTAGAAAAAGCAATAGAAATGGTTACGTAACGTGTTAAAGGCGTATTTTTAACGCGTGGTAATTAAATTTCCGTTTTCTCTTTCTGTTGTGCGGAGTTTCTGCTAAACATTTTGTACACACTTTGTCCGACTCGCGAACCAATACGCCGTTAAGGTTTTAAACATTTTTTTTACGTCCGACACTTTGATTTGTTGTTGCTCACAAACATTATTATTTTCGCGAAAATTATTGTTTACGAAGAACAACAATAAATCATAATTGTTGCCTTTCATATTGCCAAATTTAATTGTTAATAAAAACATTGTAATGGAAATATCCCAACACAAAACATAAAAAACAAGAACAGAAAAAATGTCTGATCTTTTATGGTTCTATCTTGTCTTAGTCTATGTGAATAGTACTTGTTTGATTTTTTGTCTATTTCGTATGAATTTTATTTCGAAATACAAATGAATTATTTTGTGAATAGGACGATAGTTTTTGTAGACGGCAAGTCTAGACAAATGTTATAATCACTATCAATGAATTTGTAATGGCTGTTGGGAAAAGGAAAACTGATAAGATAAAGTGTCCTAATTAGGATAAATTTAAAATCGGTGTTTTTCGCAAATCTAACAAATTGGTATTAGCAATTTAGTAAATCTGAAACGGCACGGCCGATTAGATAACCGAAAACTCAATTAAAACTAATGATCAGTAGCAAGAAACATTAAGAAATCAAAAATGTGATTGACACAAACCATAAGCAACAGATTTCGAAACATTACATGGGAACAAATAAATCAAATATTTGTCATGTGTAAGTCGTTTAAATGTGGAGAAATTTGATAGTTTTGTTGGGGTGGATTTTCGTGTTTTGAGTCCGAAAATTTCGTGATGGAAGTGATTTAGGGATGTGTTGGGTCGTAGGAACCCACGAGTCTGTCTCGGCTCGTACATACATCGTCGGTTTACGACTCGAAGGCTCTAATGGAGGTTCAACGAACTCGGTTTACTTTCGTAATATTCATTTGTTTAACGATTATATAGATTTTTTTACAAAATTAATAACAAAAAAAATAATTTTTTGTTAAATATCTACAAACAAACTCAACTACTACATAGATTAATGAGAAGTTCCTGCCATAACAAAAATCTATTGTCCCATATTGTCTAAAATTAAGTTTCCGAATTTTTAAAAACTTTGCTCAAATTTCAGAGAGTACCAGACAAGTCCAGACAAGACCAGACAAGACCAGACAAGACCAGACAAGACCAGACAAGACCAAACAAGACCAGACAAGACCATACAAGATCAGACAAGACCAGATAAGACCAGACAAAAGCAGACAAGACCAGACAAGACCAGACAAGACCAGACAAGACCAGACCAGACAAGACCAGACAAGACCAGACAATGCCAGACAAGACCAGACAAGACCAGACAAGACCAGACAAGACCAGACAAGACCAGACAAGACCAGACAAGACCAGACAAGACCAGACAAGACCAGACAAGACAAGACAAGACCAGACAAGACCAGACAAGACCAGACAAGACCAGACAGGACCAGACAAGACCAGACAAGACCAGACAAGACCAGACAAGACCAGACAAGACCAGACAAGACCAGACAAGACCAGACAAGACCAGACAAGACCAGACAAGACCAGACAAGACCAGACAAGACCAGACAAGACCAGACAAGACCAGACAAGACCAGACAAGACCAGACAAGACCAGACAAGACCAGACAAGACCAGACAAGACCAGACAAGACCAGACCAGACCAGACAAGACCAGACAAGACTAGACAAGACCAGACAAGACCAGACAAGACCAGACAAGACCAGACAAGACCAGACAAGACCAGACAAGACCAGACAAGACCAGACAAGACCAGACAAGACCAGACAAGACCAGACAAGACCAGACAAGACCAGACAAGACCAGACAAGACCAGACAAGACCAGACAAGACCTAACAAGAACAGACAAGACCAGGCATGACCAAACAAGACCAGACAAGTCTTGATTTTTCGCTTATACATTTTTATTGTTAAAAACTACCGATATTCAAACATTTTACTCCGTTATTTTACCATTTTACCATGGTTATCAGCTGGATATTAGTTTTAAATTTCGTCATTTCGTCTAAATATTTTGTTTTTTTTTTTATGAATTTTGTTTTTTTTTTTATTAAACACCAAACCCCACCACCCCACTCCCCCCCCTAGACCAATTGGCGCTATTATCCCGGCTAGACCAGTTGGCTGGAAACGGCCCTGGGCTCGCCACAGAGATTTCTAGTCTTCACCAATCGATTCATCATCCCAAAATTAGTCTGAAAACGTATATAATATTCTCTAGGAGGCTTTCAGTTAAGAAATACCATCGACACGGGGCAAAATTTAACAAACTTAACTTAAAATAGTTACAGCAAAATTTAAAAACGTTTATGAAAGCTTTTTTGCTGATGATTACAGATGTGCAAATTATATTTCGCTCGCTGTTTCCGTTCACTATCGCCTGCAAGAATTGAAGAAATTTCGGAGCTCGAGTCGAGATCTCGGCAAGTCATAAATTTCCTACGGACAATATTAATGCATTTACAGTAAAATGACTTTCTGAAAACGATGCCGTAATCTGTTTTTTACTATCTGCAATCGTTTCCGAGATATCTACATTTCAAATCGATAATCGGGTAAATTTCAGTTTGAAACTTCTCGACGAATTCTTGAATCTTTCCGGACAATTTACAGTTTCTGTGTGCCGAGAATGAGTTGAGTGTCCCAAAATTAAACGGAAAGCGTATATAATATTCCCTTGGAGCTTTCAGTTAAGAAATACCATTGACGCGGGGAATCTAGACCGCGGAAACGACGAAGTGCGAGAAAATCGATTTTGTCAAAATTGTTATTTTTTAGTTACAGCAAAGTTCAAAAACGTTTATGAACGCATTTTTGCTGCTGATTACAGCTATGCAAATTATATTCCGCAAGCTCTTTCCGCTCACTATCGCCTGCAAGAACTGAAGAAATTTTGGCTCTCGAGCCGAGATCTCGGAAAGTCGTAAATTCCAGCAATCCGTTTTAGATTATCTGCAACCCTTTCCGATACATCTACTTAGCAAATCGGGTAAATTTCAGTTTGAAATTTCTCGACGAATAATTAAATCTTTCCGGATAATTTGCACATCGACTTGTTCGTCTTGTTGTATAGGTTCTGTGTGCCGAAAATGATTTCGCTGCTTATTACCGTTCCTATTGCATATTTTTCGAACGAAATGATGGAAAAAAAATTGGTTGAAATTTTTTTTGGAAATTTATTTCGTTATTTTTTTTTTGGTTACCCGAAGGAAAAGTGCTGAAAGAGGTTTTTCAGTTTATTTCGCTCTAAAGTTACAAATAAACAAGTTTTATATATTTTTTCGTTGCACAGCATCTCGTATTTCCGACTGATTTAACGCTGTCATAACTTTTGAACGGCTCGCCACAGAGACTTCTAGTCTTCAACAATCGATTCAGCGTTCCAAAGTTATAACGGAAAACGTATATAATGTTCCCTAGAAAGAAATACCATGTTTTCATTTAAGAAATACCATCGACACGGGCAGTCCTGAATGCGCAAACAACGAAATGCGAGAAAATCGGTGTCATAACTTTTGAACGGCTCACAACCACACAAGACCAGGCAAGATCAGATAATACCAGGCAGGACCAGACAAGACCAGACATGACCAGAAAGGACCAACCAATACCAGGGATGGCCAGGGACTGAAAAAAACCAGATAAGAAGAGACACTAACGGACCAGACCGGTCCTGGTCAGACTGACGGACCTGTAATTTGAATAGGCAAAAATTTTAGACAAGAGGTTAAAATTTAACATTTTGAGTATTATTTTGTATCGTTTTTGTTTTGCAGTTTTAATACAAATTTGAATGTAAAGTAAGTCGCTAAACAAGAAACGTTAACTGTTTGCTAACTTATGAACATTGTGAACTTGTGAACTTATGAATGTTTTCACAATTTTGAAACCGCTAACACCAAGCTTTTAAATTATGTGCCGGGCTGTTGAGGATGGTCTTCAAACTAATGTAAGTGTATTCCATTTTATAATTCTAAGAAAGCAAAGCTGCACTGATGAGAGATAGATCTCGAAACGCGTCTGCAGATGGCTATTCACTTGGGTTAAATGGAAAGATGTGATCTTAAAATAAATGTTATTTATCTGGTTCTTGTTTTGTGCCACGAACGTGGACTGAGGACTAGTAAATGCAAATATAAAAAAACCATACAAATATCTGTTTTGTTTCTACATGAGATTAGTTTTGTAGTGTAAAGAAAACTTATTTATATTATAGAGCTTCGGAAAGGTTGAATATATTTATATATTCAAGCTATATTCCGCTTTAATAAATTGGTATGATTGTATCTATAATTAGTTTGGTTTCAACCCAATATTCAATTATATAAATCAATAACTGAAACTAAGTTCTGGTCTTTCCACACATATGTCATCATAACCTATCCTCGACATCCCAGCACATGGTTTTCACACCAATGTAAGTGTAATCCATTTTAAAATTCAAAAGAGCAAAGCTGCACTAATGAGAGATAGATCTCGAAATGCGTCTGAAGATAGCAATTCACTTGGGTTAAATGGAAAGATGTGATCATAAAAACAATGTTATTTATCTGGTTGTTATTTAGTGCCACGAATGTGGACTGGGGACTTGTAAATAGCATACAAACACCTGTTATTTTTCAAAATGAGATTTGTTTTGCAGTCCTAAAAAGACTTAATAATATTATAGGGTTAGGGAAAGTTTGAATATTTTTATATAAAATGAAGCTATATTCCGCTTTAATTAGTTGGGGAAAATTGAACAATTTGCTTTAAAATATCTTGAAACTTCTATATTCAAATTGGCAACATGTAAAAATGGTTGAATAAATTCAAAGGCAGTTATAAATTGGAGCAAGTTATTGAAATTATTTCGTATTTTTTTATTTTGGGTTATAAATAGTTTTTGCATAACATTTCATGAATTCATTTAAAAAAATCTCATTTTTCTGTTTACATTCATTTCAACAATTTCTTATAAACGATTAAACTTCATAAGCAAAATATTTTATATGTACTACAAAAATTATGCAATTATTTTGTGCACATATTGATGGAGATTTCTGTATATTTTCAAACTAGTCGAATTTCCAGTTTCCAGTTTCTGAGAAATGTCTAATTTGAGAGAGATCAAACAAGAATAAAAATAATTAAGATCAATTTTGGAGACGTTCAGATAGTACAAGACTACACAACATGTATGATTGAAAATGAGGAGAATTAGCTAATAGTAGCTGAGCGGTTTCAAAATCCGAATCTACATATGCTTAAACGGTGTTCTAGCTGGTTCATCAAACTAGGAATGAAATTCTTGCAGAAAAAAAAACTTGCAGAAATTTATGCGCAATACCATTTCAAATGTAAATGTCGTATTTGATGGAATACGTGGGTTGGTTTAATAGTCGTTGCATTAACTATGTGATAATTCGAAATGATGAAAAAAGTTCAAAAGAAAGTCTTTATGTACCCGAAGTGGGTTCAAATTGTCCCAGCCATTAGCACAGACTTTTCTAGAAACATCTGTATTAAATCATGTCTAGGCTTGTTCTGAAGTTTGTTTTTCAAACAATTAGATATAGTTTAGAGTTTGTTTGTAAGAAATCAGATTTTATCTTGTATTAGCTAAGTTTCTATTCCACGTTTTGTCTAGACATCTCTAGACTTGTTGACTGTAATAAAAACAAATTAAAGTTTGGGACAGATTTGATCTTGTATTATAGATTACTAGAATAAAAAGTGGGTAATATATAGTTCTAAATTTGAATACGCATGGAAAATAAGATAAATATGCATTATTTTTTGTTATCTTAGAGAGAGAAACATAAATTATTAAAGCCATAATATCCATCACATACACCGCCAACACAAAGAAAAGTTTCTATGAATCTCGAATATAAATTACCCCTACCATGCCTTATCATTATTAGTCAACGCATACGATTTAATTGTCTTCAACAACAACAAAATATTTATAGAGAGAAAGAATGAAGTAAGACGATGATAAATATTTGAATAAATGGATTAAATCACAATTAAAAAAAAATGGTAAGTTTATAATGTGTAGTAAGTGTGCGATTAGGAACGAGCGGAGAGTTTGGCGCTGTCGCCATTAACCGCTACCGAGAGATAGTATATAATCGTTCCACTTTCAAAGTATAAAGAAAGTTGAATAGGGAAAGTGAATACAGATAATGTGTTTACAAGTTCGATGCACAGAAATATCCTGTGACTACATACACATGATCACTTTGTACATACTTTTCATATATACAAAAAAACTTTCAATATTCAATCATTTGCTTCGTTTAAATAAGGATTTATAGAATACTTTGAATATTCGTATTTAACACAAACAAACGTCTAAAGGACGTTGTTCTAACGCCTGCAATTGCTAATATTGTAAACTATTGTACGTTGAAAAGGATGGTTGAAATCGTTGCTACGTGATAGGTAATCCATTCTTACTCTGCATTGAAAAATTCACAATGTTTTTACCACTAATTTTTATGAAATTATTATATTGGTGTGTTATAACTTGTGACGTTGTATACATCTACACACTTTACACGACTCGAGTTTCGACTGTTGAAGGACATGCAAGTCAACATAGTCAATTTTTCAATTGAGAATATGGTACGTTTATAATATTTTCATTAACTGAACTAAACTAACTCTCTAATATACTTCTAGTAACTTCATCTAATGGTTGAATCCATCAAAAGGCAACCGAATGCCTGTATAGTCAAGCATGATTTTTAAAATTAACACATTTGTCCACCAGACGATTTAAAGACACAAGAAACCTGTAAAATAAGGTTTAACATTGTTTAAAGGTTTTCAGCTTTTCGGATAGAAAATCGCTGAATATTAAGACTTCTTATAAAAAAATTATTCTCTAATAGTAGTTTATGATAAAAGTGTGTTGTGAATGATGGCTTTTGTGCATGAGTTGCGAAGTTTAAAGCACGAACCGAAGGCGAGTGGTTTAATCGCAATTCGTTTAATCGCAAATCGCAAAAAAACAAAAACCTCAGTAGTTGGCCATGCACCAGTAGTTGGACATTTAGAAATGAAGATAAAAAAATAAGAATTTAGCGGGATATTGTGAAATGATTTCAGTACATAAGCTGGTTCTGTCTTTTGCGCATCTATTTCGAGCACCAACGCATGCGCTGTATTTATGCATCCATCACAACAATTTTTTTCATCTGAGTGTTCTCGTCAATTGTTTTTTCTTGTTAATTTCTAAAGAAAACTCGTAACAAATTCGGCATAAAAAAGTATAAATATAAAGTATTTTAATACTCTTTTTAAGGTAAGTGCATTTATTATGTATATTGCTAAGAACTTGCTGATATAATTTAGAATTTAAAAGTATTGAATTTTTGCTTTGATGTGAAAGTGTGGGAGTGGCCAACTACTAGCTCATTTTTAAAGAAAAAAATAGTAAATGGTGTGCCAACTACTTTTTTTATTTTGTTGGGGTCGTAGTAAGCACCTCACGGTTAACTTAGCAAGTGGACCCTCCGGAATAACACAAGCATCTTGGGACCGCTTTTCGCATAACTTTCAAGATGTTGCTGCATAGTGTTGACCCTACATCCCCCCTCCACTTACAGTGATTAGTGGTTCAGGTACTAACATTTTTTATCTTTTTGGCTTCTTTCCCTTTTCGCTCGTTTAGCATTTTTATTGTCATGATGTCTTGGATCATGCTTGATGTATCTGCCCATAAGTTCTCCGAAGAGATCATTTGTTCAACCATACTTGATGGGTCTAGTGTTTGTCCAGTCTTATCCTTCCATTTATCCCTTTCAGGTATCCACCTGTCACACTCAAAAACGGTATGCGCCGCGCTCTCTGTGAGTCCACAGTAAATGCAGAGGCAATCTGTGGCCCTAACGATGCTATGGAGAAAGTTCCTGAAACAACCATGTCCGCTCAAAACTTGGGTGACGTAAAAATTTGTTTGGTGTGCCAATTACTGGCTATATTATTTGTCATTCATTTTTGTCTAAAAGCTTGTATTTATGGTCGAGATAAAAAAAATTAAAGAAATGGTCTAAAAGAATTGTTGCATTTGGTCGCTTTATTCTAGTAGTGGGCCGAGTGGCCAACTACTAGTCTTTAGGTTGGCTAACTACTAAAATTATTAGTAATATTAATTATCATTATTTTTATTAAATATATTCCTTTCCTCTTTAGATGCCTGGGAAAAAAGGTTCTTTTCTTAACTATACAGAGACAGCCATGTCACTAGCAGTGGAAGAGGTCCGCATGCATCACATCTCCATCCGTAAAGCCGCTATGAAATTTGGTGTTCCTAGGCAAACTCTAAAAAACAAATTGTACGGAAAATCCCCTATGGAACGAAAAATTGGACCTGCTACAGTCCTCACTCCCGAAGAGGAAACACAAATCTGCAATTGGATTCATGAGAGCGCACGGGCTGGTTTTCCAGTGACAACTGAACAATTACTTGTCAGCGTGGAAAAATACCTCAAGGAAATTAAACATCCATGTCCAATGTTTAAAGTGGGGAAACCCGGTAAGACGTTTCTAAAATGATTCATGCGGAGGAACCCTTCCATTTCTAGTCGAATTTCTCAAAATTTGACATCATCCAGAGCCTCTGTAACAGAAGCCGGTCTTCTTGATTGGTCCAATCGCTTAATGAATGAACTGAAGGATAACGGACACTCTCGCATTCTCAAGGAACCTTCTCGTGTTTTTTACTCTGACGAAACCGCATTTTTGTTGGCTCCGAAAGCACCTAAAGTCCTTGCCAAGAATGGAGAAAAAAACGTTTACCAACAAGTCAATCCAGATGACAAGGAATGCCTTACGGTACTGATAACAGGGAGCGCCAGTGGCTCATTAGCTCCTACAACGGTGCTTTTTAGTTATAAACGGATCCCTATAGATATCGCAGAGAAATTTCCTTCAACTGGGCCTTCGGGAAGACCGATTCGGGTTGGATGAACTGCGAAGCTTTCTTTGAGTTCATAGCTGATGTGTTTTATCCGTGGCTAGTTAGAAAGAAAACAATTTTTCTCGTAATATTATTTGTTGACGGACATTCATCCCACTTATCATTTCAAACAAGTAAATTTTGCCATGAAAAAGGGATAATCTTAGTGGCTCTGCATCCAAATGCTACAAGCTTAATGCAGCCCTTGGATGTGGCAGTTTTCAAACCCTTAAAAGATGCCTGGAGGAAGAGAGTGCATAGTTGGCGGTTGGAGAAAATTGGAAATGGCGAAGGCCACGTGCTTAAAATAAAGGACTTCGACAAACTTTTACACGAGGTTATCAATACTATTGTAACAGATTCTATGTTGATAAATGGGTTCCGAAAATGCGGTTTGGTCCCATGGAATCCTCAGGCAGTTATGATTCCAGGTGAAGAAGGCAAGAAAAAGGACAACTCAAAACGGATGCGAAATTTGGAGACAGTATTGCAATATCTAAATGACAACATAAATACTGAAACTTTAGAGGCTTTTCTATCTTCAAGTGACACATGGTTGGGAGATTTGAAAGATTATTTACTTTTCTATTTATGGAGAAGAACAAAAAGTGAACTAGAAAGCCTTCAAAGTATGAATGAGAGAAAGAGGAGGAAGACGCTTTTAAATGATAGCCTACCGCCTGGTTCTACATTTCACCAGTGTCTGATAGATGATGATACGTCTTACCCCGAAAGTGACACCAGTAAAGCGTCACCACTTCCTCCCGTAGATCTCACTGGTACATACGAACTATTAGCAGCCATTATTGCCGACAGTCTGCCCCAGCAGCCTTCAGAACCATCATTCCCAGCTGCTTCCGACAGTCTGGCTAAGCTGCCAACTGAACCAAAAGCTGTAAAAAATACTGCCTCGTCTCCAACAAATGATAAGCCTTCGATTAATGTTCCAAGTCCATTCAAAAAGCATTTCTTTTACAATAACATAGTTAATGATAAACCTAAAGCTCGCCAAAAGGAAAAATTGACGGCCGTTGTTTCGGCAAAGCAGCACCAAGAATATCTAAAAAAAATTGAAAAAAAACAAAAAAACGAGTTGATGAGTTTGGCAAAAGCCAGAGAAAGGGAATTAAAGAAAGAGAAGAAGAAAATAAAATACGAAGGTGAAGAAATTTTAGAAAAGGGTCCTTTCTTCAACCAGTTCTAACTCAATGGTAAATGTTTCTTCTGGAGGAAGTGTAATAATGTATGTAAAGGAGGAAGTCGAAAACACTGGTGATAATTCTTGTACAAATCCAAGAAAAATCAATGAGAAATTCGTCATTGTTAAGCATGACACACCAAATACAGTCCCGGAGTGGTCGTGAAGGCGTCCTCAACAACAGCTACAGTTTCTACCATACAATTAACAGGTAGACTATGGAAATGGCCGGAGCGTCCAGAAGAATTGGAATTCCCGTGGTAAGCAGTTGTGGCTGGCATAAAGGAGCCGAAAAAATCAAGCAAAACAAGTTTGTACAACGTGCCAGAATTGTCTTTTTTTGAATAAAACACTATGTTTGCTCTTCATTACTTATTATAACACTAATATTTCTTACCCTCTTCCTCATGCAACTTTGGGAAAATAATTTTTGGGTAAAGATGACCTTAGATCTCGGTGGCCTTTTATTGGTTCAAGTATGACCAATTACTGATTTTTCATTATTTGCAAGTGGCCCACTACTAGCTAAATAATTCCAAGTTGTTTTTTTTTATTTTTTTATTTAATTTATGCATTAATCACTCATTAGGCATCACTTTAATTAATTATAGTGTCTAAACCGAACATATAATGCTTCATCCATTAAATTTGGTAGGAAACTTTGGGGCCAGCACAGAAAAACAGTATTATATAACCTTAAATGTCCATTTACTGGAGTACTTACATTAAGGTTAGAATGATCAGCGCCTCCGTGAAAAAAAATGCTAACCAGTAAAAACGCACAGTGACGGGAACACTATTTTGTCGTTGTCGATGTAATCTAGGTTAACCTAGATTTAATCTAGAATAGGTTATGGTTAGGTGAATTTATATTAGAGCCTGATAAATCCAGACTGAGAAGCGGAGACTTTTTGATTCAAAATAAGAAAAATTAATTCAATTTTAATATACGTCAGAAAATTAATTTTCACTACGTCTATGTTTTTTGTTTAGTGCCGCAAGTTGTTTTCATAGTAATAATAAACAGAAATCGTGTAATAATGATTCATTATGATTCCATTTGATTTACAATGGACATTTATGCACGATTTGGATACTTTTACACACGATTATAATAATGGCATCCTTCACACACAATAATGTATTTATTAATGTGTTCATTTTGGTGTGTGAGTAAATAAAAGTTTTATTTGAAACGATTTTTTAAATTCCGAGTTATTCTAGTTTCCGAGTTTGTCTCGCACTTTTTGAAACAGGCAAACTAAAAAACAGAAACAAGGTTTAGAATTTGTTCATGGGTGATTAATACCATATGGACAGAAACACTAGATAATAAGATTCCTTATAGGAAATTTAATTCTGCAGAAGTTTTGTTTGACAAATTTTTAAAATTTTAGTACAGGCTCTTCAGCCCAGACTTCTCTACCCAGACCCAGACTATTATTTGCAAATTGTTAGAAAAAGCAAAATATAAAACCAAAATAATATTGTACAACGTTTCACCTAATTTTCAAGTTATTCTCACATTTTTTAGTAACAAAAATGTAAAACAAAATCTGCATTATTACTACCAATACTACAAAAATAAAGGCGACGTGAATATTTTACCACTATTTTCGTGAATGATAAATTAATAATTCATTACATATACTCAAGCACAGGGAATTTTTCTTTATAGCGGTAAATAACTTGTCTGGTCTTCGCTGGTATAGTCTGGTATTGTCTAGTATTGCCTAGTCTTGTCTGATCTTGTATGGTCTTCCCTCGTATTGCCTGGTATTGTCTGGTATTGTCTAGTCTTGTGAGATCCTGTCTAGTCTTGCCTGGTCCTGTTTGGTCTTGTCTGGTCTTGTCTGGTCTTGTCTGGTCTTATCTGGTCTTGGCTGGTCTTGTCTGATCTTGTATGCTCTTGTCTGGCCTTGTCTGATATTGTCTGGTCTTGTCTGGTCTTGTTTGATCTTGTCAGGACTTGTGTGGTTTTGTTTGGTCTTGTCTGGCCTTGTCTGGTCTTGTCTGGTTTTGTCTGGTCTTGATTGGTCTTGTATGGTGTTGTCTGCTCTTATATGTCCTTGTCTAATCTTGTGTGGTCATGTCTGGTCTTTTCTGGTCTTGTCTGGTCTTATCTGGTCTTTTCTGGCCTTGTCTGGTCTTGTCTGGTATTGTCTGCTCTTTTGCAGATCTTGTTTGGTCTTGCCTGATCTTGTCTGCTCTTGTCTCGTTTTCTTAGATTTCGTTTGGTCTTGTGTCTTCTTGTTTGGTCATATTTGATACTGCTTTGTCATGACTGGTAGTATCTGATTTTTTCTCGTCTTGCCTGTTCTTACGTAGTTTTGTCTTTTATTGTCCCTGCTTGTCTGATCTCATCTGTTATTGTCTAGTGTTGTTTGGTCTTTCTAATCTTGATCAATCCTATGTAATCTTTGTTTTAGCCACTACTAGATAACAGATAGAGTGGACTTTATTAATAGTAGTTTTTTTCAATATTGTTTAATCTTGAGTAGTATCCTCTAGTCTTATCAAACCTTGTTCTCATTCAATTCTCGTATCACAATATTCAATTATATCAATTCTTGTCTAACCTTATGCAGTGTTAACCAGATTTATTCTTGATAGGACTGGCATGTAGTCTGCCAGTGACTAATTAGCAAACAAACAGTGAAATAGAATAACAATCGTGTGTTTGGTTTAAAAATTTTCTTCGGTTTTCAAAACTCAAATTTGACCAGAATGGGATTGTGTCGACTCACTGAAAAACATTAATCATTTCGAAATTTCTCCATATTCCAACCTTTTCTTCAAAAAACCTTTTTTTCCAATTTAATTAGCAGCTTTCTACTCGAGTGCCCTTCTAACCGTTTCATCATTTCCTCATCTCTTGCCACAACACACAAATGTTTACTCACAAAACTGATAAAAGATGATAAAGTATCTCGTTGCCTTCCTGTCTGCAATTATAAATTTATCAAGAGAATAACATAGAAAAATGAATAAATCACTTGAAAGGTTTTCTCGTTGCGTTCTAATATCTTTTTATTTGTTTGAAATTTCTTCCTTGTTCCTGTTTCGGTGGAAGTTTTTGAAGTCAATTAGCTGCTTTCTCCGCGAAAGATTTCCTTGTGTATTTCATTTGATCTCTGGCAAAGTTATTGAAAAAGGCTGCTATTTATTACTTTCCTGCAGGGAAATTTCAAAAGGATCTTCGCATAAATACAGGCGAGATTGTGCGAACTGCGACCAATTAAAACTCTTACGCGAGTTGAGCAAGTGATTTCTTCTCGCAAACAATATTTTCGAGGGAGAAAATTCATAATATTGTCGCAGGAAAAAAAACGTTTGGTCATAATCTTACACAACGTAATTTCATTAAAAAAAATTTTTCAAAAAAAAAAAGATAATTTTTGTTAGAGAAAGGTCTAAAATCTCAATTATAACAAACACTCTCGAATTTAGCAAACAACAATTGGTTATTACTTAAATTGTTTGTTACTTAATTTAAGTAGTGATGGCTACAATACACAATTTTTTACTTCTCTTTGTTTATCAACAGCGTTTTATTGTTGCGTAACGAAGTGTGCTACAAACTAAATGTTCAATTTTCGTTAGGTAAAATGTATTAACGTATAAAATTTGTCGCAGGAAAATCATCGCGCGAAAAATTTATGGTGAAGAAAATGAAAATCAAATTTTATAAAAAAATAACAAAAGGTAAAAATCAATGAATTGCGCAAATCTGCATTCTCAATTGACCTTTGCATAGTAGATTTTTTTTGTGCGCATTTGTAAATTTCCGCCATGTTATACGTCAAAAAGTGTCCAAACTTTTAGAGGTATAACTAAATATGCTTGAACTGCCCGAAACTTTCATATTCTAATTTCATATTCTAAGCGCATGCGCTTAACTAACCGTAAACAGGACTATTGTGCAAATTTTCTTTCTCAGTGCATTTCTTTTTACTTGTTGTGTTCTCAATTTTTCTTAATTATTTTTGTCATTTTGGAAGTTTTTCTAAAATTCACAATTTCGTCTTGAAAATGTAATTTGGCGAAAATGTTTTTAAAAAATAAACAGATTTCACAAATTTCATAATATATGTATGGGCAATATTGTGCCCATTTTGTATTTTTTGGGAAACTCTTGATTATGGAAAATTTAAAATTATTGTTTTCTAGAATTTAAAAATGTGTCTACTTCCAAACCCTTAATCCAAAGTTGTCATGCGTTCCGTACCGAAGGGACCGGTTGGTCATAACAACATACCACCTTAAGAAACTTTGAAATTTAGCAAAAATTTAAAAAATTATTCAAATTTCATAGCATTATGTTTATTTCTTTCTTTTTTACAGGCTTGAATTTTTTTGGTTTATAGAAATTTTTCGAAATTCCATTTTCTAAAATTTACTTTTTTTGTCAATGAAAATCAAAAGAAAAAATGTTTTTAATCACAATATAAATAAATTCCCCAAATTACAGTGAATTGTTCCTTTTTATAGAGTTTACATACACACTTTATAAATTTTCAAATTACCATTTTTATAAAATTTATAAATTTATGTCTTTAGACATCAATCCTTGCAAAAATGTTTTGAAACACAAAATTATAAAATTATATAAATTTAATTACATTCTATCCATTGATTTATTTTTTATAGACTTGGCAAAATGTTTATAAAAGTTCAAATTTTGAAAACTTTACAAAATTGTAGTAAAGCGTGTTTTAATTGTCTCTGTAGTTATTAGCTTTGTCATTTTTCCGCGATAAATTTGCTTACGATGAATTTTCCCTACCTTAAATTTTCTTAAAATCAATTTTCCGGACCAGAAAATTATTTGTTTAAATGTCTTTAAATGGAACACAAAACACTCACTCCGTCTAGAAGTTAAAATCTTAATATAATCAGTTTCGTCTACATTCTGGATAAACTATCTAAGAAATCTGTGGAAGGAAGTCTATTAATATAAATTATGAATTTACAAAACTTCAACTTATTAAATAAATGAAAGCATAACGATTTTTAAAAGTTATTACATACACTTACAATATCATCGCATCCCAATTATTGGCCTAGTGCAGGGCTTCCCAAAGTTTTTTACTTCGCGGCGCACTTACAGGTTTAGAATTTTGTCTCGGCGCCCTAGCTGGTCGAAATACTGTGCAACGACACTAGGTAGATATGCACAGTATGAAGCTGAGGTTTTATATTTATATTGATACCCAAGAATATATTTATTATTTAAGAAAAATATGGAATGAAATACAATGCCAACATACAATTAGTCAATGTGACTTTTGAGCTTGGCGGTCTCAACAAATATTTTCAAAGCGTGGGATAAAGCTTTACTCCGCCACTCTCATTTCTCGCTCCGCATTGATCCTTGAGCGACATTTGCTCTTTATTGCAGCTATAGCCGAATATCCGGTTTCACATACATAAGATGTTTCAAAGGACATGAGAATTCTTAAAGCTTTTGAACTTAAAGTTCGATATTCTTTTGGACCGATATCCAAAGCTCCGCCAAATCAGAACACGTGAATCTTGTTAAGGCTGCTGTCGCAGGAGAGTTAAATGGGACCTCTTCTTCTTGCAAAAAGTATTCTGGAGTAGCTTCTGTATGGAAAAGATCTTGGATCCTTGCAAATTTTTCGACATCATCTTCTGCAAACTCTTTCGAAAACCATTCAGTGAGTGAAAAGTGTTAAGAGAAGTCCTGTTTTCGTGAAAGAGGACTTCTCATCTCAAGTCTTATGAGACAACAAGCATATTAGAAGCCGCATATTTATGCACTTGCGGGAAACAATCTTGACCGCCATCTTCATTATTTACATCCCATCCCGCCCATCTACAACTGCAGGTATTTCCTAAACGCCACAATCTCCTCCAACTGTTTCAAAATGTGCAAGTAATTGCCTTGCAGAGACAGATTCATATTATTCAGTGTGTCAAATATATCGCAAAATATGCTAGTTTTAGAAAATAAGTCTGGTTTGGTAAAGTATCTGGAGTTTCCATGACCTTATTGTAAAAAATTGTTAAGTTCTTCATGTAACTGGAATGCACGAAATAGAACATTTCCACGTGAAAGCCATAGTAAACTGTAGTAATATAGCAGGGTCGTGTTTTCAGCTTACATATCCATCCAAGTATTTTGTGCAACCATCCAAATACAAATATTTTGAAAAGTCTGGCTTTAGCGGCCTAGTCTTTATGTAGTTTACTACGTCAACGACACGTTCTAATACCTGTTTCAATTCAGATGCTCTGGATTACTAACACCTGGAATATGGCTCCATTTGGCGCTTTGTGTGAGTTCTTGAATTTATGAGACACTATTCCTGATGTAGTCTTTCCACCGCCACAGATGAGACCTGATCCACATGAAAGTGACTTGAGAATCCGTCAACCGCTTCCCCTATGGATAACGCAATGGGTTTGCATAGCATGCGGTGCTTTTTTACGAATAACCGTTTATATTCCTCCATACCGGTTAGACATTGATCGAGCAACGTCAGTACATACACCGATACACTTTTCCCCATCTAAATCATTTTCGGTTATAAACTTATCGAGAATTTCAAACAAGTCTTGAGCCTTTGCGCTTTCGGTATTGTTTTTACAAAAAAAAAGATAAATAAACATAAATTCTATACTCTATCTAAATTGTCATTTAGAAAGCGTACGCAACAAATAAGATTTGCACTTTCCATTTTTTTTTATTAATTGATGATAGAGATCCTCAGTTATGTCATGAATTCTTTGATTAATAGTGTTATTAGATAAAGATATCTTTTAAATTAGTTTTCCCGCCGATACTCCCACCATAATATTTACCATGTCGAGAACAGCTCTTCTAGAATAAACAATAAGCTCTTCTGCAGTATTGTGAGGTTTTTGCATTTCGCAACCCCGTATGCCGCTATGAAAGACTATGAAAGAGTATGCCTGTATGCCGCTAATAGTGCGTTGCTAGGTACTGAGGCTAGAGATGAGCATGGGATCCCATCGTCCCATGGGATGGGATGAGTGGCATGAACGTTGCGTGGGATGGGATCGGATGGGACAACAAATTTGTACGGGACGGTGTTGGACGACTTTTAATAATCGTGCCAATATGCACATTTTCCATAAAATGTCCAGCCCAGGAGATTTATGTGATGATGATGTAGTTCCTGACAATAAAGTCTTGCGATACGTTAGCGACGAAAAAGGTTTACTCACTGTCAGGTCTGCTGTATGGGAAAAATGGGATGAATGGGACGGACCATGCGACCGGGATGAATGGGATGGTATGGGACAAGAATTTTAGGTTTGTGGGATGGGACAGTAGGACGAAAATATGATGTAATGGGACAGTGACAGGGATGCGTCCCACGAGATGGGATCTGGAACGAGAAACTCGTCCCATGCTCATCTCTAACTGGGGCTTGTTGAGTGACCACTTTTTTTTTGTTTTTGTAACATTTACAACTTCCTATTGAAAAATTATGTGATTGGAGCACACTTTCGGATAATATAATTTTCAGAGAGAGAACACTGCAGTCTTTCTTCATTGTTAACTTCTATTGAAGTAAAGCTAAAGTCCAAATAGCTATGATGATATTTAAGATATTTCCGCTTTTTTGCTGCCCCACCACTTGTAGATGCTTGATCACTATCATTTTGCCATTGTAATCCAACTTTTGCTGAAAACACAAACAAAGCGACACAAGAATCGGGGCACAAGGAAATATATTTATTGTCACTTTATTAGATTCTAAGCTTTATTAAATAACAATAGCACAGTTTTACAGAGAAACAGCCGCACAAAACAAACGACGCATGTCATTTGCATTTGAATAGTTTATTTTTTACTCGCGAATACTTAAGTTTAGTTAAAAATGGTAAACAGGAGCGCCTCACCCTCTTTGCGCTCCACGGCATACTAGAGCGCCGCGGCGCACACTTTGGGAACCTCTGGCTTAGAGAGTTACAAATTTTACAATATTTCAAACCTTAATTTGAAAACGAATTTTGTAAATCTCATCAGCCTATCTTAACTTTTAAAACTAAAGTGTAAGTCTAAACTTTACTGTTGATCTGTAGGGCATTCGATTTATCCGCTACAAACCTTACAAATCGTACAGTCGTTTTGACATTGAGTTACTGGTTGGCACCGGGACAAATCAATTGCCTTCAGGTGACGAAGTAAATCTAGTCTCCCTATTTTTTGACTAAATAAAATGATGTGACGAAATTGCATAGTTCTATTAATTTGGCTATAAATTGCATATTTTCAGTATTTAATCTCCAGACAAACGGTAAAGTGAACAATGTTGAAATTTTGAATAAAATATAGATAGATTGATTAGTTTACTAATTCACAAGAAAAACTAGTATACAACTTAATTTAAAACGAACTATCTCTTCTCTTTAAGAGGAACTAATTTTAAAGGAGCACATGAGGCGAGGAGTGGAAGACACAAGTTTCAAAGCCACCGAAGACCCTGAAACGAAACAAAAACAAAAACTAACGAATAAAGATAAAGACAGCTTAACTATAAAAGCGGAAATGGAGGCACTTCAAAAAATATTATTGGAGATGCAACAAGACCTGAAACAAGACATAGAAGCAAGCAGAAAATAAAGTAGAGAAGACATGAAAGAGCTACAAAAAGAAATAAAAGTAATGAGAGAAGAAATATTACAAAACAAGGAAGACACGAAAGAACTGAAAGAAGAAATACAAAACTTAAAGGTGGAAAACACGAAGGGAGAAGAAGAAATGTTCAAGAAAATTGAAGAACTAGAGGGTAAAATTGAAAGGGCAGAAAAAGACAAAATTAAACACAACCTAGTAATCACATGCAATGATCTAAAAAACGTAGCAAACGAAGAACTGAAAATCCGCACGGAAAGAACTATAACAAAAGAATTCGAAATTAATACAACAATTAGGAACGTCAGGAAAATCTCAGACAACAAATACGTGGTAGAAATGACGGACTGGAACGAAAAAATGAAGATACTAAAAAACAAAAACAAACTAACAATAAGAGGAAGCGATATATACATAGATAGCGAAATGACAAAACAAGAACAAATAACCCAAAAGTAAATAATAGACGTGGCTAAAGAAGAGAGGATGTAAGATATGAACGTAAACATAAAGATAGGATTCCAAAAACCAACAATTAATGGGAAAGTGATGAAATGGAGCCGCGAAGAGAACAAACTGATACCAAAAAACTAGTGGAAACCGGAGGAAGGGACACACAGATGACGACAACGAAATGGCCAAGGGAAGACAAAGAAAAAACAAAAGTCATCAACAAAAAGGAAAAGAAGAAGAAAATCAGTAGTAAAAGAACAAGAATTGGGTCGTGGAACGTAAGAACAATGTAAACAGCTGGGAAAACACAAGAAATAGCAAACGAAATGATCAAATACAAACTAGAAATACTGGCGCTGCAAGAGGTGAGGTGGAAAGGTGATGGAAGAATAGACAGTAAGAACTTCACGCTATACTACTCTGGAGAAAAGAAACAGGGAAAAAATGGCACCGCATTCATGGTCAACAACTATGCGAGAAGGAAAATAATCCAATTCAAATCAGTGAACGGCAGAATAGCATATATAAGAATAGAAAACAAGCAAGCCAACATAACGATAGTCAACGTATATGCGCTCACGGAAAAACAGAAGAAGACACTAAAGAGGAATTATATGACAAGCTCGAAGAAATTTGCGAGGAAATACCCAGAAACGATATTCTAATTATAATCGGCGTCTTTAATGGGAAAATCGGAAAAGAAGAACAAAACCAAGACGTTGCAGGAAAAGAAACAATACACGACAAAACAAACGATAACGGCTCACGAATATGCAACCTAGCAGCAGCAACAAACACATTTGTAGCAAGCACAACAATCAAATTCAAGAGAGAACATAAAATAACATGGATGATACCAGGAAGACCGGATGGAAATCCAATAGACCACATGCTCATCTCAAAGAAATGGAAGAAAAGAAAACAAAACGTTAGATCGTACAGTGGAGCCAACGCGGACATAGACCATGTGCTGGTAATAGCAAGGTTGAAAGAAATTATAATCCGGAATAACAAAAAGGCAGAAAGAGGAAGGAAATGGAACCTAAAGAAGCTAGATAATGAAAAGACAGGAAAGGAATATAGTTCTGCAATTGAGCACAAACTCGCGGACGAAAAAATAACAACAATAGAAGAAGACTGGAGCAGAATAAAGAACATCATAATAAAAACGACGGAGCAGATAATAGGTCGGGAAAAAAACAAATCGACAAAACAATGGTTCGACGAAGAGTACCAGGAGAAAATCTCAACAAAAAATCAAAAAAGGAAGACATGGATAAGTACACAAAAGGAAGAAGACCTTCAAGAATATAGATTAGCACAACACGAAGCAAAGAAACACTACACAAAGAAATAAAGAAGCTGGTTAGACAAAGAACTACAGCAAATAGAAGCAAACAGCAAGGACAACAGGAAGTTATACGAATATATCAAACGACAGAACGACAAAACAAAGCCTGCCACTAAAATCAGGAAACAGGAATGGGAAGAACACTTTAAGAAAATATACCAGGAAACACAAACAGATGATAAGGTAACCAGTACGGAAGACGAAAAACCACCTAACTGCGAAGAACTCACGCAAACGATTAAAAGCTAAAACTACACAAAACAGCCGGACCAGATGAAATAAATAACGAACTGATAAAAAAGGGAGGAGCAGTGCTAACCCAGAGAATACATGGCCTAATAAACAAAATATGGAAGGAAGAAAAAATGCCCACGGAATGGAAGAACGGACAAATAGCACCAATATACAAGAACGCAGACACAACGCAATGTGTGAATTACAGACCTATAATGTTACTAAACACAACCTACAAAATACTAACAGAACTGATAAGGAATAGACTAACACAGCACACGGAATCCAAGATAGGCCCATACCAGAACGGGTTCAGAAGAGGAAAATCGACAATAGACAAAAACAATAGCCATTCACGTATTGACATAAATCATAGAAAAAAGCTACGAATTCGGAATGGAACTACATATCCTATTTATAGACTTCAAACAAGCGTTTGACAGCGTAAAAGACAACAACTAATAAAAGAAATGGAAGAAATGAGAATACCGAACAAGCTGATGAACCTAACAAAAATGAGACTATGAACAACTCAACAGCAGAGGTTATCACAGGAGACGGCAAAACAAATAAGGTGAGCATAGAAAAAATGAGTAAAACGGGGAGACGGACTATCAACAGTACTTTTTAAGATCGCGCTAGAAGGCATAATAAGTAAAGTAGGAAACAACAAATCATTAATGCGAAACGAAACACAAATAATTGGTTACGCAGATGACCTTGCACTGATAGCAACAAGCAAAAAGAATCTAGACAAAACTATAGTAATAATCAGCAAAGAGGCACGTTTAAGAGGATTGACTATCAATGAAAAGAAAACAAAGTACATGCATATTGCACGTACGCAAGAAGAGGACCAACAAACACAGATACAAATAGCACAGTACACATTCCAACGGGTAAACAGCTACAAATACCTAGGAGTCACAGTAAACGGAAGCAACGACAGAAGTATCGAAATTAGCCAAAGAATAAAGGCCGGAAAAATAGCTTTCTGGAAATACCATAAGTTACTCAAGGACAAAAACCTCAGCACAAGCACGAAAATTAAATCTACAAAACCAGCATTAGAGCAGTAATAATATACGCAGCAGAGACAATGTGCCTGACCAAGAGAGACGAAGAAGGAATGAGAATACTGGAAAGAAGGATTATAAGAAGAACACTGGGCCCAAAGAAAACACAAGGGCAAGAACACAGACCACTAAGAAATAGAAAATATCCTAGAAGAGAAAGACATAGTGAAATTCATAAAAGCACGAAGGCTCAGCTGGTATGGCCATATTCAAAGAACAACCCAAGACTCCATAACGAAGAGAATCACAAGCTGGAAACCACCACTCAGTAGACCAAGAGGAAGGCCGAAGTTAAGATAGCAGGACCAAATACACGAAGATATGAGAATAATGGAAGCCACAAAATGGAAGAAGAAGGTGAAAGACAGGAAGGAATGGAAGAAAATAGTACAAGAAACAAAAACACATACGAAGCTATGAATGGAAAATAGATTACGCGGACTGATCCACCGCAACAAAAGGATCAAAGAGCTCCAGAATGTGGAGAATATGGCCATATGTATCTCTTCTCTGTCTCATGGATTATATTGCATATTAACCTAGCACTTATATTTGCATTAAGTTTTAAAAAATTTACTAATTTCCATTTAATGAAATATGTATTTACTAACTTTTGCAAATATTTACTGAAAGATACAATATTTGAACCCAAAATCAAACTGAATGCATGCCCAGCTAGGCACGTATTAAACACGAACTTGTCAATCCTGACCTTCAAAAACAAAATAAAAACTTATTGAATGGATAGACTTAAAAAAATTATATAGATTGAGTCTAGATCTCACACCAACTTTTAATCCTTAAAAGTGCAACTTTTGACTAATTGTATATCTACTCTAGGTTGTGTAAATTCGGAATTCTTCAATATTAAAATATAACAGATTTACTAGTCTAACTAAAATATATCATCATTTTCCAGATTTAAAAGTTATCTAATCTAGACTAGCCAATTCTAATAGAGAGAGATAGGTAGACCAAAGAAAAATATTTAGAGTAAGCCTAGATCTACCGCACCAACTTGTAATCCTAGAATTTACAAATGTAACTTTGCATAAATATTTGGTTTAGTTTGATTAAATTAGGAGTTCTTAAATATTGAAATTTAACAGAATTAACTAATCAGGACTAAACAAACTAGATACTCTAAACTTACTGACGTAAAAGTTATCTAAACTAGACAATTGGTGCGCAAACCTTGTGTCGCGACCCCCAGAGGGGTCGGTAGAGATTTTTTTGCGGTCGTCGAATTTATAATATTTTTTTAACAAATTTAAAAAAACGTCTACTTCTCCAGGGGTTGATGTCAAATTTTAGTATTTAATTATCTACCTTTCTTGAGATATAGACTCATAAAGTCCAAATTCTTGGAAATTTGATTTCAGAATTTCTTAATATAAAATTGAATCGTTCTAAATAATTTACACATCGATTTGCTCGTCTCATCGTCTAGTTTCAGTGAGTTGAAAATGATTTCGCTAGAATTTGTAGTTTCAGAGAGGTTTGTAAAACTTAATAAACCTATAAACTGAAAACGCGATTTGTGGCGATTTTTTTCGAAAATTTTAGGGCCTCTTTTCAGTTTATCCAAAGAAAATGAAAGTGCTGAACACGATTTGCTATTTTATTCGATCCAAATGGTCAACATGTCTAAGATATAGGCTATTTCCTAATTTTTAGCCATTTCCTCTATCATTTGCAAGTTTTTCCTACAGAATAATTTTGCCGAATTCTTTACACATCATTTCAAACAAAATTTGTGAAAATCTGTTGATAATTGTCTGAGAAATGAATTAAAATAAAAGAGTATTTCAGCGGATCGATGGGCTGGTACGATGATATTTTTTAACTAAAAGCTTCCTAGGAAACATGAAATCTGCAGAAAATGCGAGAAAATATATTTTCTTAAAATCATTATTTATCAAAGTGAATGGAAAATATTAAAATGTCTGAAAGTGTTTTTCCTGCTGGTTGTAAATATACAAGTTACATTTTGCTAACTGCTGCCGCAAGATATGACTTCATATCATTTGCAAAATCGAGCGAAATTTGGTCGCCTGAGCAGAGAACTTAAACTAATTATTGTTTTTATTTAAAGAAATCATCAAAAAAAAAATTAATATTTTTATATATTCTTCTTCTTTCGAATAGGCCTACTTTGGACCACGCTTGTTCAACTGTTGGGCTTTGAGCTTTTCCCATTATTGTCGCATCTTCTGCCGGTGTAAATCCTTTCCCTCTTCTGTCCAGGGCGTACCTTTCCTTCGAGTTTTTTCCTGAAATCCACGGACTTCCTTTAGGGTGCGTCTCACAGACTGTGAGAAGCACAGAAGCAGAGACTGTGAGAAGCACAGAGAAGCTTTGCCGTCTTGGTCTGAGTTTACGTCCGGTGATTTCAGGATGCTCCGACTCATCCTTAAAGCATGTTGGTGCGGACTCCCCAGAAACCGAAGGTCCGCTAACGTCACCATAGGTGACGGTGGACCCACCTGGGGTAGTGCATTTAGCGAGATTTTCCTTCATGCTTAGTTGAATAATATTCTTCATGGGACAGTGGCGAGCCACTGTCCAAGATACTACCCAAGTTGTTAGCTTGGGAGGCTTATTATTCGGGGTTGTCACCCCTAGACAGGTCGCCTTCTCTACGGCTAAGGAGTCCTGTCCACCCCACTCTTCCCAGGTGCTAGGCTCTGTGCCATTGTTTACCAAAGATATTCAAGGGATACGTATTATTATATTACTTTTATATATTAATATACATTAATGTTTTTATTTAAGGAAATCTAAAAATAATCATTTTTTTATATTTTATTGGTAATGGGAAATAAAGTTCTTATATAATTTTAATAATTTATTTGCCTTACTAGTTTCGATGTGAAAACTAACATCTTAATCATAGGCTCTAAATTGTTTCTATTAAATTAAAAATTATTATTTTTTATGATGTTATAAAATTATTATGATGTTATAAATGAATAAATAGGGGTTATTATTAGGGGTTATTATTTAAATAAACAAATTTGTTTATTTAAACATCAAATTTTGATTTAAAAATTTATTTATTCATTTATAACATCATAATAATTTTATAACATCATAAAAAATAATAATTTTTAATTTAATAGAAACAATTTAGAGCCTATGATTAAGATGTTAGTTTTCACATCGAAACTAGTAAGGCAAATAAATTATTAAAATTATATAAGAATTTTATTTCCCATTACCAATAAAATATAAAAAAATGATAAACCACAGGGATAATAATAACCAATATCTAAAAATAATATTCGCAAGGGTCGCAAATTAAAACAGTTTGCTCACCACTGATCTAGACTAACCAATTTATGAATTCCTAGAATGCTTATCCTTTAATTTAAAGAAATGATATTGGTTAAACCATACTACATTATAGATAATCGTATAAACTTAATAAAGTCGGAACACAGCCTGAATATATAAATATATTCAACCTTTCCGGAGCTCTATAACATTATTGAGTCTTTTCAGGGCTACCAAAATAAATCTCATGTGAGATATGAAAGACAAATCTCGAAACTCGTTTGCAGATCGCTATCTTGTTAAATTAATAGAAAGACATGATCTTATAAAACAATGTTATTTTTCTGGTTTTCTGGTGTTTTTGATGTTTTTCTGGTGTGTTCTGGTGAGTACCACGAAGGTGGACTGAAAGCTATAAAATAACTGACAAATTTCACATGAGATTTGTTTTTGGTAGTTCTAAAAAGACTCCTTGGTTTTATAGAGGTCCGGAAAGGTTGAATATATTTATATATCCAGGCTGTGTTCCGGCTTTGTTAAGTTTAAAGAAATGAGTTTAAAATAGAAAACTAAAGTAATTTATAAACCTAAAAATTTGTAAAAACACCAAATACTATATAAAAACTAATTATTATTAAATAAAAAGTAAATACTATAAGATCTAGAATATAATATTTATCTAATCTGCACTAGGCAATTTACAAATCCCTATATTTTCGAGAATGCTTAAACTATAATTTAAAAAAAAACTAAGATTATAGAAAACTATACTCATTTATAAACCAGCAAATGTGTAATAACACAAAATACAATTGTAGATTATATATGATCTGGAATACAATAATTTTCAAATTTGCTCTGGACAATTTACGAATTTGTAATAACACAAAATACAGTTGTAGAGAATATATGATCTGCAATACAATAATTATCTAATTTGTTCTGGGCAATGTTTGAGCATATGTTTTTTTTTATGTTTTTGTAAAATTCTTATGAAGAAAATCACGCAATTTGTGCACACGTTCGGACGATAGAATTTTCAAACAAAGGACACACTGAGGTCTTTCTTCTTTGTTTACCTCTATTGTAGTACAGCCAACGTCCAAAAAGGTATCATCGAATTTGCGATATTTGCGCATTTTTTCTACCACACCGCTTGTAGTTTCAAGAATGCTTATAGCCTTTGATTAAAAAAAAACTAAGTATATAGTAAACTAAACTAATTAATTTGTAATAACACAAAATATAATTGTAGATAATAGATAATCTGGAAAACAAAGTTAATGTGTACACGATTCTAACTAATCTATTATAGATGACACACGGACATTGTGTCATCAATGATTTTCTTAGATTATTCATCGAGTTTTTAGTAGCAATAATTAGTAAACTCCATGTTACATATTTAAGTCGATTAAAACTCCGAATGACGCGACGTGAATTGTTTAATGTTATGATTTTTTTTGCGATAATTCGCAAACATGTTTGACTAACGTAAAGTGGACTATTTAAAAGGAAAAAATAACATTCTCGACCAATGGAATCCGTGAGTTTCTTGTAAATACCGTTGTCTGTTTGGTCAAGTAATCTTAATAACTAATTCTGTGAATCAGCTGCGCCAGACGACGAACAATACGATCGACCACAAAGATTTGGTAATAAGTTTTGGTGAAATTGTGGATAAGTGAGAAATGTTGGTACGAATTTTAATGGAAAACCTAAATGGGGTTTTGATGAGCTTCTAATTTGCAAAAACATCGATTTTAAATCGGGTGTTAATAATAAGTTTCTTTTTTGTCGAGTTTAAATGTGTGATAATTATTAATGACTAATTATTTGCTATTAGTGACACAATTGCCAATTGGTTTTTAAATTTTTGTCAAGAAATTACACAATAAAACTTAATCGGATAGTATGGCTCAAAATACAAACTAACTAGACCAATATGCCAATTGCATTGAATCTTTGGCTCGTAAGCATAACGATCCGCTGGTACCACTAGTTTAACCGTATTAACGCAGCGCGACCGCGCTGTTAGCTAACAAACGCTACACGTCGATCGGTAGTACTCCCAGATAACTGAAAGAAGCGGATTTTTAAAAGCCTCTAAGCTTTTTAAAGCCACTAAAACAGTTGAATACTAAATATTTAGTCCATTTATAATAGACTTATTTCGTTTTAATTTAAAACGAAATTACAAGTATATTCTATATAGTCTAGATCAGGGGTGGCGAACCATTTTCCGGCCGCGTGCCAATTTTTTTTAATTTTCACATTTTGATATGCTGACGTGCCAGGTCTACTTTTACAATGTGATAGTGAAAATCAGTTACCGTATTAGCGTGAATATTTGACGCGTTTTGTTGCCCTTTTGAAATTACGGGTAAATCAATCGACGGATTTTGATAAAACGTTGTATGATTTGATGTTCCTAGAAGATCTCAAAAATTTCCAAATTTGAAAATTGTAGCTTTGTAAATACGGTTTAGTGAAATTTGAACATTTTTGTGCGCCTTTTCCAATTACAGGCAAACCAATCCAGGAATTTTGATGAAACGTGATATGATTTGATATTCTTATGAGGTCCCACAAATTGCCAAATTGTAGCTTCGTAAATACGGCTTTTGTGAATTTTTGTAGTTTGTAAATTTTTGTTCGCTTTTTGCAATTATGGACAAACCAATCAACCGATTTCGATGAAACTTGGCATGATTTGATGTTCTTGCAAAATATCACAAGTTGCCAAATTTAAAAATTGTAGCTTTATAAATACGGCTTTCGTGAATTTTGGAAATTTTTGTGCACTTTTTGAAATTACGGACAAACCAATCGACGGATTTTGATAAAACGTGGTATGATTTGATATTCTTACGAGATCTCACAAATTCCCAAATTGTATTCCCTTTATAAATACGGCTTTGGTAAATTTTTGAAAATTGTAAATTTATGTGCGTCTTTCGCAATTACAGGCAAACCAATCCACGGATTTTGATGCAACGTAGTATGATTTGATATTCTTAATAGGTCCCATAATTGCCAAATTTAAAAATTATAGCTTTGTAAATACGGGTTTTGTGAATTTTTGAAGTTAGTAAATTTTTGTGCGCCTTTTGCAATTGCGACAAACAATCGACGGATTTTGATGAAACTTGGTATGATTTGATATTCTTGAGAAATCTCACAAATTGCAAATTTTCAAAATTGTAGCTTGATAAATACGGCTTTCGTGAATTTTGGAAATTTTTGAGCGCCTTTTGAAATTACGGGCCAAAAAACCAATCGACGGATTTTGATATAACGTGGTATGATTTTATATTCTTTCTAAATCTCACAAATTCCCAAATTTAAAAATTATAGCTTTGTAAATACGGCTTTGGCGAATTTTTTTAATTTCAAAATTATTGTGCGCCTTTTGCAATTGCGGGCAAACCAATCGATGGATTTTAAACACGTCTTATAATTTACACCATTGATGTTGCACAAAAGTAGATTGGGAAACTTAAAAAAATTATTTTAGAAAAGATAGTTTAACAAGTTTAGAGGGCATGCGTGAGAAATAGTTCGCGTGCCAATAAAATTTTCCTACGTGTCTGCTGTGACACGCGTGCCATAGGTTCGCCACCACGAGTCTAGATTATTTCAGATTATTAACGAACTAGACTAATATGCTAGATTTGTAGTATTCAATCTTAGGCTCGTCATCTTGACGATCCTCTGGTTAAATACCACTGGTTTAAATACTAAATAATTAGTCCATTTAGACTTATTACGTTTTAATTTAAAACTAATTACAAAAGTTTTTCATATGGTCTATAATTATTCCATGAGAAAAAAAAGTTAAATAGACGAACTCGATTCCATTTTAACACTTTTGCATCCATTTTTTGCAATTACACCTAATTACATAATAGGGGGAAATTTACATTTACGAATTATGCAAATGCAACAGTCAATAAGAAGAGGATAAACAAAGAAATTATCTATTTAGTTAATTAAAAAAGGTGTTGGAATAAGGAATATTAAAAAAAAGCGAAAGAGAGAGAGGAAACTAGAACAAGTTTATGCAAAAAGATATTTAGACAAAAGAAATAAAAATATATTTGCATCTTAACTTATTAAGTAATCTTAAAACATAACTAGTGTAGCTATCTTAAATCTTAACTAGTTATGTCTATATATCGTTCGTATATTGCAGACATAAAGTTTTAACTAGTCCAAGCTTAAAAACTCAACCAACTTCATCTGTCTAGACTTACGTCTTAACTAGATATACACTCAAATCAAGTTATTGAGAAGTCAAATGGAGTTTGGGTGGAATCGCACGATTCAATTAAAAAAAAATCAGCGAAATAGGAAACTTCTCTACGTCTTACAAGTGTATGTAAACTATACCATACCAAGACAATAAGTGTACAATATGTAGTTAAACTACACTAATAAAACGCTTTGTAGATGTTTCGAAATTGCTTTCGCATTTACGATTTCCATTCCGCATTTTTCGCATAATATCCGAAGTTCAAGTTAGAACAAGTTTCGAAACCTTATTGAGACTACAAAGAGACTACACTAACAACAAACGCGCTTACACAAAGCCTTTACAGATATATTTCAAAAACTCAACAATTACGCCAAAACTACGTTATGGCGATATTTGTACAAATTTTGTTTTCACCAAAAAATAGTTTCGGATTGTTAGTGAACACGTTTGCTTGTCCTCAATTGAATAGGTATAGCACACATGTTATGTTAATCCGGTATTTTGTAATGCATTTAGTAATAAGTCTATAGCGAATAATCTAATACTGAATATTAATATTACACACAACGTATTCATTAAGTTAAACTACATTGAATCACTTTACAACAACCTTATTAACCTGAATAGACTTGTCTCTATAGGCGGATTATTGTCTGCTTCTAATTTTACCTAAGATTTGCCAAGATAATTTTGCCAAGATTACTAAAGAAACAAGACCAGATAGATAAAATTAAAAAGATAAGACATGACAGACAAAACACAACAAATAGACTGGACAGATAAGACTAGACAGACTATATTGGACAGGCAAGACTGGACACATAAGACTGTACTGATAAGACTGGATAGACAGAACTAGATAGACCACACTTTTTTTTGGGCGTAGCTGCCAGCTGGGAGCTGTGCAGACAAGTTGCCCTTAAGAACTCCGCCAATCAATCCGGAAACGCGTTTAGGTATTAGCTACAGGTAGTCCAGAACAAATGTCTCAGATTGGCATTGAATCGAGACAGATACACGAGGATCGCGGACCTGCACTATCTGGCAAACATCCAGTCATGTGAAGTTGGCCCCCGAATTTTTGAAAAATTGAAATTTTGAGTTCTGGCAAGATTTCGAGTAGTTCTAGAGTTCTTGCTTGAAAATTGCAATAGTTCCGGGGAATTTCGGGCAGAAATCGAGAAAAACAATTCGGGGCCAACTTTACGCAGCCCACTCTTTTTCAGGAAAAAGAGTTCTGATGTAATATAGTTCTACTTACTGCATATAGTTCCATTTTTTTTGCAAAATTTTCTAATTTTTGAAAAATAAAAAAAAATCTGATAACGGTTTCCGATTGTACTAAGGCAGATTTACAAAAAAAATGCTCGTTAGACATTTTTGTAAAATCAATATTTATAAATTTATTTATAAAAAACTTTCTACGAATATAAAAAAAAACAAGAGTTCTGATAAGAGTTCTGAGTCGCCCTCGAAGAGTTCTGGACAAATAACCAATACAATTTCTTTGTTAAACCAATATTAAAGAAGTTATATGCAAAAACGAGGCGCTATTTTTTTGAAAATTTCAGAATTCCAATTTTTTTTTTCCATGAGTTCTGTTAAGAGTTCTGGGTAGCCTCTCGAGATTTCTGAACAAATTTCTTTTATAATTTCCATGTCCGACCAATATTAAAGAAGTTTGAAGCAAAAACGAGACGCAGAATTAGTAGTAAGAGTTTTACTAACAATTAAAGGGTCTTACTTAAAGGAGACTTAACTCTTCCCTTTCCCTTTTTTCTATTTTCAGCAGTTTTTTAAGTTTTTCCCTGCATGTCTTCCGTATTTGTAAACATTTCTGACCAAATAAATAAAATAAGTTTTAAAAACCTTTCTTTATAATATGTCCCCTCCAGCATATAGTATTAACCATAATAAATGTAAGTGTGGCTATCATCGCTAGGTACTTCTGTATATATGTAATTACCTTAATATAATATAAAAATATGTATCTATCTTTGTATTTTGTATATGTTTTTTATTATCTGTAAATATTGCAAATAAAGAGTTTTAAATTGATTGAATTGGCTCTTGAGTCAGACAACTGGGGTTCAAATCCCACACAGAACCAAAGCAGCAAAAAATTAAAAACTAATGGCTGCAACCCGTCACACCCAATTCCCCAAACCGGCTTTGGCAACCATGGGGTCGCAATTGGCTAACACCTTCTCTGGAAATTTGTCGTTCGGATTCGAAGTCAAACCGTACGTCCCCCATATTCAAATCTTAGTGCTGAGGTTGGATATGCGGCAGAGAAGAGGCCGGCGCCACAGGAGTGGAACATAAAGGCTGATGACGACGACGATGACGACGCACCATGTAACTCATTATCGTGCCTGGCTCGAACGGCATCTGCACACTACCTGTTTGTTTTTCTCTTTCATGATCTCATCTATAGCAGTCAAATATGGTGTGCCGTAGAGGAGGCTATCTCGCCATAATAATCGCAAAGGTTGTCCACGGCGGTTCGTATTTGGTGCAGGTAGTCTCGGAAGTAGCCGTGATCTGAGAGGAATTGTGTTAGATGATAGTTGTCGCACTGCACCGTGCTTCCTGTTCAGCCATGTCGGGATATTGGATATGGAATTTCATGGGATGTGTCGATTGGACTTTGTCCGGCACCAGCCATCTTCTTTGCCACTCCTCTAGAAGGTTTTCTCTAGCTGTTCTTCTTGCTTGTCTGTTACTACCATTCATGAACAATTCAGCTCTCTCTTTTAAGAGGTCTATGTGAGGTATGCCCGCCAATACTAGGGCGGCTTCTCCGGATACAGTTTTATATGCGCTACAGACCCTAGTTCAACATCCATGCTTTTAGTCCACTTTGGGGCGGCGTATAGCATAGTGGATCGTGTAACCATGCTCAGGAGTCTGCGTTTGTGGCTTCTTGGGCCACCTATATTGGGCATAATTTTGTCCAGCGCAGATTTTGAGGCAGAGGCTATCTTCATACAAGGATAGGCTGCTGCCTTCGTGAGGTGTGGGATGATGTAAAGCCTTTTGTCTACTATTACTCCAAGATATGTGATTTCATCCTTTGGGACTATGCGGGTCTCTTGTATTTGGAAATTTATTGGCTTTAATCTCCTAAGCCCAGTAAGTAAAACAGCTTCAGACCTTTCCGGTCCAAGCGTTAAGTTATTGGTTGTCGACCACTATGTTAATAGTTGTATTGCGCGGTTTGCCCTTTGCATTATAGTAGTTTCCATTCTAGTTGAGACTATGAGCGCCTGTTCGTCAGCGAAGCCAATAAGTGTGACACCATCTGGGAGTCTGAGTCTTAAGACACCGTCATATAGGATGTTCCAAAGAGTTGGGCTCATAACTGAACCCTGATAGACAGCACTACTTAGTTCCTTCTCCACTGTACTTCTTTTTCATAGGACGCCGTCTCCAATCGAAGGTTGACGATCCAACTGGCTATAATGGTGCGTGAAACCGCACCTCTGGAAATCTCTATAGATATCTGTCCAAACCGTCCACGCAAATCCTTTAGCCACGAGTTCTGCCGTCTGCCCACAGATCGTGTTCCCTCGATCTTTACCTCGATGACAAGTCGAAGGATCTCGTAACGCTCTCCCCTCACAACGTACCCGATGTATTGGAGCTTTACGTTCTTTGACAGTTGTCATCATCTCATACATTTACCAATTCTCCTCAGCACTTCCGCGTTGGTTATCCTGTCTACCTAGGATAAACGCAGTATACAGTATTCTATCTACTTCTAATTATATTGTTCTGTCACCGAGGTAGCTCTATAGCATACGTAGCAGATAAGGAGCCACGCCTCTCCATGTGAGTGTTTGCATTACAATCTTCCAGCTTGCACTAAATGCGCATCTTTATAGTCTTTTATATTATACTATCCATCACTTGTCACTGTTCATCGGACTCGAGCATGTACTGTACCATTGTTGCTGAATGGACCCTATTTTTTATTTTTTCGCGCTCCACATGCCACTTGTTGCAATGTAAGATGGTGTGAGCAACCCCGTCCTCCTCTCCGCAGAATTCGCGGAGACTGTCTGTTGCTTTACCAATTCTATGGAGATAACCCCTATAGCACCCGTGGCAACTAAGCTCCTGGGTTACATAGTAGTTCACTTCGCCGTGTTTCCTCGTCGTCCAAATTTTCACATCCATAATTAATTTTCTTGTCCACTCTCCGTTAGTTGTTGTGTCCCAGGATTTTTGTCATTCTTCGTATGATTTAGATTTTGCCGCTTTTTCCCTTTCGGTCGTTGTCCATTTGTCACCGTGTCATTGCGTCGTGTATATGTCTAATCTTTCAAGTGCCATTAATTCAATTGGAATAATTCCAGCGATTACTAGAGCCGCTTCTCTGTACACTGTTCGGTACGCGCTGCACACCCTCAATGCTAGCTTCCGCTGTACCGATGCCAGCTTATCTCTTAAGATTTTTGTCTTCATTGCCTTTGCCCATATCGGGGCTCCATATAGGATAGCAGAGTGGACAACCGAGCACAGAAGTCTCCGCTTACTACTTCTGGGTTCCCATACATTTGACATGAACATCTCCAGTGCTGCAGCCGTGTTTAGCACTTTGTCGCAAGCTTTATTAATATGCTGCTTGAAAGATATGCTCTTATCGATTACAACGCCTAGGTGTTTTAAAAACCCTTTTTGGGGTGATTGTAAGGTTCCTTATTTCCAAAGAAATTGGCTTTATATGCCTCTTGCCCGTCAGAAGTACAGCCTCCATTTTCTCAGCCGCCAACTGCAGTTGCTTTTCTACAATCCACTCATCAAATATTTCTATAGCTTCATTTGTTTTAGACTCTAATTCCTTTTCTCTTTTCCCACAAACCACGATCGCAAGGTCTGCCGCGAATCTGACAATCTCTACCCCTTGCGGGAGTTTAAGGCGAAGCACTCCATCATATACAATGTTCCACATTGTAGGGCCCATCACTGAGCCCTGCGGAACACCGCTGTAGACCTCGCGCTCCACTAATTCATTGTCTCCTTCCATAATAATTTTCCTCTCAGACAGGTAGCTGCGTATCATACGTAATGAGTATGGGGGGAAACCTCGTGATGTCGTCTTGTCGAGAATGTTTTGCCAACAAGCCGAATTAAATGCGTTGCGCACGTCAAGTGTTACCAGGGCACAGAAATTTCTGTTTCTACGTGTGCTAGCCCTAGCTTCCTCTGCAGTTTCAATGACCTGATTAATGGCGTCGGTAGTGGATTTTCTTTCTCTGAATCCATATTACCCGGTCTTCTAGCAGTTGCTCAAGCAGTTTACCTGCGACATCTAGTAGACATAGTGGCCTGTACGAATAAGATTCATTAAGGGGCTTATCTCCTTTTCTCAGGAGGGCTAGTTTAGCCTGTTTCCATTGTGCTGGAAAGTTGCTTTCTTTTAGTAGGTTGTTCATTACTCCAAGAACATACTCGGAAGCATTTCTGACACACAATTTTTAGTACCTCTGGTGGAATTCCGTCTGATCTTGGGACTCTGCCGCTATTGTGACGTTCACAAGCCATTTTAAGTTCGTCTTGTGTGAATGGTACTATCTCCGATACTAGAGGCTGCCTCCATCTTGGTTCTTGATGGATGGGAAATAGTTTTTAAACCAAATCTTCTATTTTTTTCAGGGGTATTTTCGTAATTGGGTGTCTGCTTTTCAGGTTTCTCGTGGCTATTGCATAAGCATCGCCCCAGGTGGCGACGTCAATTTTCCTGCACAATGCTTCCCAGTGTTCCCTTTTCGCTTTGTTTATTGCTCTGTTTAGAGCTTTTTTAGATTGAAAATATGCACCTCTGAGCTGTTCTTTGTGCATGCATATAGATTTTTCTTGCCTTTCCTTTGGAGTTGCCGTCTCGTGGAATCACATACTTTCCTTAGGTTGGCAATATCTTCACTCCACCAATATACTTGTAGTTTCTTTTGGTTGGTAGCATCGCATTACACACTTTAGTGATCATAGATACCATTTCCTCTGCTGTGTTTTCATAGTTTTTGCTTCCTCCATTTTTAATTGACGGATTAGCTTATCCTCCTTCAAGGATTTAGTTGACCATCCCTTCTATGTCGTTTGTAGTTTTAAGCAATTTTTACTTTGGCTCTGCAGGTTATAGAAGATGTGTATATGATCACTAAGTGTTTCTCTATCCAGTACTTGCCAGTTGTAAAGCTTGTCAATAAGTTGGTCCGTGGTAAGAGTGAGGTCTATGTTAAACCTGGACTCTCTTCGTTCGAAGGTAGGAGTGTCACCAGCATTTTGTATAGGTAAGTCCAGTTCAGCTAGCCAGTCCGTGACCAGATCACCTCTTGCATCCATTGCTGGACCTCCCCAGTAATGAGATTCTGAGCTCTTACACTGTCTCTTATTTTTGCCAGTGATATTTCAAACTGTTGGAGGCTGCTGTTAGGAGAGAAATAACAGCTATAGATAATCTAGTTTTCTAAATCGACCCACACAAAGCCTGTCCCCTTTCCACTATCCTGAATAATCTAATAGCATCTTTGTAGTCTAGACAGACGATACTGGAGAGCCAATACTGGACGTAGAAGACTGGACAGACAAGACTGGAGAAACAGAACTGGACAGACAAGACAAGAGGGACAAGACTGGACAGACAAGACTGAACAGACGAGACTCGACAGACAAGACTGGACAGACAAAACTGGACAAGCAAGACTAGACAGACAAGACTGAACAGACAAAAGTGAGCAGACAAAACTAGGAGAGGCAAGACTAGACAGACAGACAAGATTGGGCAGACAATACAGGACTGGTCAGCCAAGACTGGATATACAACACTGGACTGACAACACTCGAAAGACAAATTTGGACAGGCAAGACTGAATAAATAAGACTGAAAGTGGTTCGGGCGAAGCTCCTAAGCGGACTAAACCATGCACCACACGGGTATCGCATATTTTGCATTCATTCAGGGTGGGCAGCCCGGACGGTTAGTGAAAACCGCGCTAGTTGTCGCCTCCTCGACCAGGATTCGAACCCGGGTCTCCCGCTTTGGGATAAAGACTGGACAAACAAGTCTAGAAAAAATATTTTGAATAGATAATTGATTTTCTTATCATAATTAAATAAGATTTTCGACAGGTTTAAATAATTAGTTTAAGTGAATAGATGAGTCCATTAGAATAATAGTAAAATATTTATTTGTTTATTAATAGCTGGAGTAATTATTGTTTTGGTTGGTCAATTAATTCGTTGTCTAATATTTGTGTAGTGATTGTGGTTTAGACAATGTTTGGACGGAAACTTTTCCAATATTAGGATTTGTAATTTCTAATTAAATATTGACGGGTTTTGAAACACAAAGTGTGTAATCATTACACCTTGTGCGTTCGAGGTTAAAGTTAAAAATTATCTATAAATAATTTTTGGAAAATCAACAAAAGGTCAAAATTTTAATTGGGAATTTCGGCGTTAATCCGAATATCTCCGGTTAATCCGATACTATCTCTTTGCACTAGTAGTTGAAATTAAACTTAGATTTTTAGTTAATAAAATTCGCTATTATTATTCAAATCTGCTCGGCAAGGTCGAGCCCGAAGTGGAATTAACCTAAGGCGGAACGACAATCTATTATTGTTTTTCAATGAAATGCAGTTTGCATCTACAAATGGACAAAGTAGTAAACGTAGTTTCCCATTTTAAAAATAGTATTTAGAACGTGTTCACGGCGCTATTAAATTTTACAATTTTGCACGGATAATGATGAAATCGTAAAAAAAATATTTTGTAGAAAATTTATAATTTCTCGAGAAATTTTTGGGTTTTCGAAAACTGATTAAAATTGTATTCTGAAATAAATCAAAATATCTATTTGGTATGAGCTACAAAATTAAGTTAGCAATATTTTGGATTTTCTCGAACAACAACAAGCAAACTACAAGCTCTGAAAGTCTGAATAATTAAAATTTGATGAAAATCAGGAAAATGCTGCATTTTCATCAGATTCTCGCTTATTCACGTTTCCGCAAAATTCACTACTTTTATTATTGTTGTCTAGTTGCGTGGCAAATTTTGTTGTAATTTAGAACTTGCATATCGCGCTCTGAGGACTATTTCTGTTCAGAAAACTTGAAGATACGGCTAGCATAGACGATTTTGAAATATTTTCAAAATCATCAAACAAATAAGGGGTTAATAAAATATACTTTATAAGCTGAATACCCTTTGACATGAGAAGCTGAAAATACGAAATTAATTTTTACTCAATCCAATGAAAACCAGATCATGTTAGAGATTGATTTTTAATGATTCATTTTATTTATTAAATTGAATTTGTTGTAGAAATTTTCCAACAAATTAGCGAAATGCAGGGTGGGCCATTTAACGTGACCACCCCGAATATCTGCGTTACCTTTAGAGTGACGGAAAAAATGTCGAAAGGGAATTTTATTGATTTAAAAGGGCTGACACAGTGATTAAAAATGGTTTTTCAAATGGGAACATGTTATTTTTTTATCAAGAAGTTGTAGCCACTATTCACACGAATCCAGCGATCCATAATATCATGAACTTTGACGTTTCTTTTTGCGTGGATTAACATTGCCCCTTTCACGGAATAAATGAATAATTCGATGTAAACATCGACGGAAAGATGATTTCTGTCAGGATAACATTGAGCATAAAGTTCCTGCGCTCGTACAGAGTTGCTACCGGTCTCACCATGAATCAGAATCATATCCACTTCCTCTGCTTGACTGTGTAATACCATTTTTAATACACTTGTGAAATCATTTCGAGGTCACGATATCATTGGTCACTGAATAGTGTTTAAAATGTCTTGATATAAAAATAACATGTACCCATTTGAAAAACCATTGATGACCCTGAGGACGCATAAACTGTGACCTTGACTAAGAAGAATTTTTAACCACCTTATTAGCACTTCGAAATCAATCAAATTCCTTTTTGACAATTTCTTCGTCACTCTAAATCTAAAGGCAACGGAGATATTTGGGGTGGTCATGTTAAATGGCTTACCCTGTATATATGCAAATCAATGCACAAAGCAAAATTTTTACAAATGTTGTACAAATCTTGAAAAACCCAGAAGCATTTTAAAAACGATTTCTTAATTCATTTTCACAAATGCTGTAACAGTAACTGTTACTATTTATTTATTTATACACACATTATCTAAAAAGTTGTAAAATTTAAATTGTATAAAAAATATTTTTAGAATTCGTTTATAACGGTTTCATTTTTATAAAAATACACAGAGACCTATGTCTTCAATTTAATCTAATCTACTTAGCAACAGCCTCAACATCAATATTAACCGGTCGTGTCTGAGCAGGTCTGGTCTTGCCTGATCTAGTCCAGTCTAGTTTGGTCGAGCCTGTTCTAGTCTGGTTTAGACTGGTCTAGTCTGGTCTGGTCCAGTCTGGTCTAGTCTGGTCTAGTATGGTCTAGTCTGGTCTAGTCTGGTCTAGTCTGGTCAAGTCTGGTCTAGTATGAACTAGTCGTGACCAATCTAGTCTAGTCTGATTCTGTCTGGTCTTGTCTGGTCCACTATAATTTTCTCTGGTCTTGTCCGGTATTGTCTGGTCTTATATGATCTTGCCTGGTCTTGTCTGGTCTTGTCTGGTCTTGTCTGGTCTTGTCTGGTCTTGTCTGGTCTTGTCTGGTCTTGCCTGGTCTTGTCTGGTCTTGTCTGGTTTTGTCTGGTCTTGTCTGGCCTTGTCTGGTCTTGCTTGGTCTTGTCTGGTCATGTCTAGTCTTCTCTGGCCTTGTCTGCTCTTGTCTGGTTTTGTCTGGTCTTTTTTGGTTTTGTCTGGTCTTGTTTGGTCTTATCTGGTCATGTCTAGTTTTGTCTAGTCTTGTCTGGTCTTGTCTGGTCTTGTTTGGTCTTGTCTGGTCTTGTCTGGTCTTGTCTGGTCTTGTCTGGACTTGTCTGGTCTTGTCTGGTCTTGTCTGGTCTTGTCTGGTCTTGTCTGGTCTTGTCTAGTCTTGTCTGGTCTTGTCTGGTCTTGTCTGGTTTTGTCTGGTCTTGTCTGGTCTTGTCTGGTCTTGTCTGGTCTTGTCTGGTCTTGTCTGGTCTTGTCTGGTCTTGTCTGGTCTTGTCTGGTCTTGTCTGGTCTTGTCTGGTCTTGTCTGGTCTTGTCTGGTCTTGTCTGGTCTTGTCTGGTCTTGTCTGGTCTTGTCTGGTCTTGTCTGGTCTTGTCTGGTCTTGTCTGGCCTTGTTTGGTCCTACCTGGTCTTATCTGGTCCTGTCTATTCTTATCTGCTCTTGCCTGCTCTTAACTGTTTTTTTGGCTGCTCTTGTCTGATGTTGTCTAGTCTTGTGTAGTGTTGCATGATTTGGACCGATCTGATCTTGAATTGTCTATATATTAAAAAAGTACACCGAAACGTTGTAACTGTCTGATCTAGTCAATTTTACTCTTATCATTTTCCATAATCTTTCATATTTCTGTTTTATTTTATTTGTAATAAATTCTGAGCGAAAATCTACGTAAATACGTTTAATGTTGATATTTTATTATGATAACAGATGCTTGTCGAAAATGTGTTATTTACAGAAATGTGTTTATTTGTTGATTTCGCGTTTGTTTGGATATATTCGGGTTTTCCGTAAAATCGTCCCGTTTATGGAAACGAGAAACGTGCAAAATATTTATCTGGAAAATAAACAGACGATTGAATAAATATTGTCGGTTGAAATCCATTTTGGACACGTTTTAAAATGAAACTTCGGTTATCTTTAATAGTTTCTGAAACTCTTATCTCGAACGTTGACGATTTAACGTGTTTTTGAAAGAAAATATTTACGAAAATATTTTTTTAAATTGATTTATTTATTTGCCAACGGCAAACATTAAATATTCACACTGGACCTATGTGTACAATTCACCTAGTGAAAACTATTTTCGTTACATGATAGGATATCTTATCGTCTCGAAATTGTCTTCTGTTTGATATTGATTTAAATTTTTTTTTCTTAAGACATTTTCACAGAAAGTTTCATCATTGTTTGGATCAATAAGTAAACAGTCGATTGTTTATGCAATAAAAATAATCAAATTGTTTGCTCAAATATAAATATTTTCATTAGTTTTTATCGAATGTTAAATATTAGCAGATTTATGTAATGGTTTTGATTAGAGATTTTTTCTGGTGGATTTCAAGTGAAACGAGCAAAATTTCTGAGAAAATGATCAATGTAGGAAATCCTTTTTCTCTGAGGCCATGCCGATGTGACGATGTTGGCGATCATTATGGCTATTCTTGTCTTATTGGTGGCGACTCGGAATACTTTAGCTGAAGACATATTGAACCAGCTTCTAAGGTGGTCAAACCAAGATATTCGTCTTCTTCCAGCACCTCTTTTGCTGTTGATTTTCCTTTGAATTATTTGTTAGAATAGATCGTATCTCTTTGTATTTCGCATGATATGTCCTAGATATTTCAACTTTCTGCATTTCACTATCTTGATCAATTTAGTTGTTGTATTCATTATTCTCATTACTTCTATGTTTGTCACTCTCTGGATCCAAGAAATTCTCAAGATCCGTGTAAAAAGCCAGAATTCAAAATCCTCTAGCTTCGTCTCTGTGTTTTTATTTAAGGTCCCTGGGTCTACACTATATAGGAGCACAGAATATACATAGCATTGCAAAAGTATGATATTTGATCTTAGACTTTGGTTGTGGCTATTTAATACAGCACTAGGTACTTACGTACTAACCTCAGCTATAGAATTGAACAAAATGGATGGTTAGATTAGGTTATAACGGAGCAGCTAAATCCAGACCACATATCGAGTGATAGCGCGACCTCTCGATACGAAATAAGAAAAAATATTGGATAATGGTTAGATTAGAGCAGATAAATCCGGACCACATACCGCGCGATCTCTCGCTGCGGTGGTGTTAATACGTAAGTCTTCTTCTTCTCTTCTTTAATCAGTAGCTGGCGATTGTCGAGGACGTCGTTCTCGTAACCAATACGCTGCTGTCGGTGCCGCTGGATTTTTCGCTTCATTCACGATTCGCTTCCACACTTTCCGATCGTAAAGTGATCGTAATGCGTAAGTACCCTGCACTAATTTTATGAAACACATTTCTTGCTTTCCTGATACGAATCTTGATTTCTTACAAATTATCCCAATTTTCGTTTATTGTAGTTTCAAGGTACGGATATTGTTTTACCGATTCTATATTAGTATGGTTTATGACTAAGTTTACTCCTGTAATATTTCTCTTACTTACGACCATGAGTTAGGTCTTTGAGGTGTTTAAATCAAACCCATACTGACTCATCATCATCTTAAAACCTAGCATTAATCCCGCTTTATTCCAGGGTCTGTTTCCTGCACTTTTTCTGCCATTCTTCTTCTTCTTCATTTTCTGGCCAGTGCATTGATAGACAACAGGAATTGTTTTACCGACCGACTTGTTGCTGAGCCTGCCATCGAACCCTCTTCCTATCTCATCCCGGACTTGGGACCGGGCAATGGCGGAGTTAAGCCCATACTGACTGATTCGTACAATTCTATCCATTATTACTTGTAGCATTTGAATAGTATCAGAAAATACAATAGTATCATCAGCATACCGGATGTTGTTTAATACCATTCCATTTATCAAAAGTCCATATTCTGCTTCTTCCAGGGCTTCTCTAAATATAAATTCTGAATATAATTAACTGATGCAATAATTATAGGTGATGCATCCCAGTCTTACTCCTCTGAAAATTTTGACAGCTTCGGTGTGTTCTTCATCAGCACGCAATACCAGTGTTTGATTCCAGTACAGATTCTTGATGATTCACAAATCTCTTTCTTCCATATCAATATTTCTCAAAATCTCCAAGAATTTGTCGTGTTTTACGCTGTCTAACGCCTTCTGATAATCTATTAGGCAAGCAAATACATTTTTTACATCTCTAAATCTCTGAAACAGTACTTGCACACTGTAGGATATCCACACACACTTGTGGGCAGTCCATAAAAACAAATATTTATTTTTATTTCAAATTTTACTTCTTAATTAAAACAGGTTGATAAATCAAGAGTGTCCTAATTGTAAACTGCAATTATCTAAAAGCGAAATACGTTGGACACCAATTTTTTTGTTGAACATTGTAGAGTAAAATCTAAAATTTAATAACTAGTTAAATGCTTAATCCTAAATTAATACTTAAAAATTACATCGATTAGATTTCCTCTACAGCCTTGTGCAGGTCTTGGCCTCCCAAAGTGACTTCCTCCATTCGTCCTTGTTTTGTGCTAGTTCACTCCAGCCTCGAAGTCTTAACGTTGACGCGTCTTCTGTTATTCCGTCTTCCCATCTGAGTTTTGTCCTGCCCCTTTTTCGTCCTCCATGTAGTTGGGCGTCTAACAGCCTCTTTGGTACGCTGTTTTCTTGCTACATGTCCTGCCCATTGTAACCTCATTATTTTGACTCTGGTTACGATGTCGGGTTCTTCGTGCTTTTTTTGTAAGTGTTGCAGTTCAAAATTGTATCTACGTTGCCATGTAACGCTGTCGCCTATCCCTTTGACGATTGTGCGAAAGATTTTCCCCTCAAAAATGCTTAGGAGGTCTAAGAAAACTCTTTTGCCGTTGCGTCTTGTTGGCTTATTGTCCATGTTTCCGCGCCATATGTTACTACAGGCAGTATTAGAGTCTTGTATATGACCATCTTCGTCTTTCGAGTAATGCTAGGGTTTTTAGTTATTTTACCCTGTTTATCAAATATTTGGTAATATTTGGCAATAATTGTGAATTTTCCGGGACGGAAACCCCCCTGATAGTCCACTATGAGTTTTTCCACCTTTGGAAGTAGTCTTCCGTAGAGAGTGTTGGAGATGACTTTATATGCTATGCTTAGCAACGTAATGCCGCTGTAATTCTTGCAGTTTAGAGGGTCCTCCTTCTTGTGTATGGGGCATATTACTCCTTCATCCCACTCCTCGGGCATTTCTTGCATCGCCCATATTTTAGAGTATATTATTTGTTGGTGGTTAATCAGCTGGTTTCCTCCATTTTTGAGGACTTCTGCAGTATTGGGTCGCTGTCAGGCGACTTATTGTTCCTCAACTTTTTAAGGGTGTCCATAATTTCTTGTCTGCTAGGTGGTTCCATCTCTTCTTCGCCCAATTGTTATCCGATTTCTGGGGTTTTCTTGCGTTCGCGTTTAGGAGTCGTTTAAGTGCTGCGTCCACCTAGTTAGTATCTCCTTTGGGTCCGTTAGTAAGTTTCCATTGGCGTTCCTGCACAGTACGTTTCTAGGTTTGTATCCGTTTCTTTGCTCGTTTACCTGCTGATAGAAAAATCTTGAGCTACTCTTTTGCCGTTTTTCTAAATTCGCTATTTGTGCTTATTCAAAAGCTTCTTTTCTTCTTCTCTGTGTAACTTCTTTTTGTGCCTTCTTGCTCTTCTGTATTCTTCCACGTTTCCCCTCGTTCTTCTGTGTGTCATCTTCTTATATACTTCGTACTTTTCTGCTGTTGAACTGCTGTGAATCTGGCGTTGGTCTTAGGCTGCCTGTGCATGCCCAGGACTTCTGAGCCGGCTGAGAGGAGTGCTTCCTTGCATTTCTTCCACCTTTCTCCTATTGAAATATTATCCTACATGGGTAGCTTTGCTTTATTTTATCTTCGAAAAGCTTTTGTTTGTCCTCGTTCTGTAGTAGCTCCGTGTTAAATTTGGGAATCTTTTCTCCTCTGATTTGATTGGTGTTTGAGATTCTCACTCTTAATTTCGCTTTTATCGGGAAATGGTCCTAGTCAATGTTTGCTGATTTTTACGTTCATAAGGTTATACCTATGACGAGCGTCTATTAGCAGGTGATCGATTTGATTACAGGATTTGCCATCTGGAGATACCCATGTCACTTTGTGTATATTTTTCCTCTTCAACAGGGTGCTTCCTACTACCAGGTCTCTTGAGGCCGCGAAGTTTATTACTCTCATTCCGTTATCATTACTTTGCACGTGCAAGCTGTTTTTCCATATTTGTGCTTGGAATACTTTTTCTCTTCCTATTTGTGCTTCCGTTTGCTTCGATGCATGACTGATATCGATGCAACAATGAACGCATTGCACGCTGGCACGATATTTTCTTGCGAAATCTCTCTTGCGCAATCTCAATATCTTGTCAAATGTTTCGTTTTAAGTCTTCCAGGATTCTGGTCGATTCTAATAAACTTTGAATTTAACATGACCCCATAATAAACAATCCAACGCCGAAAAATCCGAAGAACGAGGAGGCCATAAATTATCACCAGGCTGGCAAATCAGGCGACCAGAAAAGAACTCTCGTAACAATTGCATATATATGTTGGACACATTTATCATCCCCCATCTTGGTGATACCAAATATCGTTTATTGGTAATCAGAGCCATGGCATCCATTAAGAACGTTTGTAGCATCTGTATATAAGGTTCACTATTGGCAACTACTGCGCTTTCCATTTCATCTTAAAAAAAGTACGCTCCCGATTCTCCTGTTGAGCATATTCCACACCATACAGTTAGCATTTAAGAATGCAGCTTATTATTCAATTAACTTGAGGGTTTTCGGCAGGCCAGTAATGTAATTTTGTTTGTACCTCTCCCCATGCAATTGAAAATGTGTTTCGTCACTAATAATTATTTTGTTGACAAAATTATCCCCTCTGCCCAAAATTCTAAACGTGAGTTTCGGTTTATTGGAAGAAGTTTTTGTGCTTTTTGCCATTTGTAAGGCCGAAAGAGTAACTCTCTCTTTAAAATTGTTCTTACCGACTTTCGTGAAATTCCTACTTGCTGCGATAAACGTCGCATGGATTGATTTGAATTTTGTTCAATTCAGTTCCTATCTTACAAAGTATTCGATTCTGTTCTAGCATTGTTTTCCTCTCTGGAAATTTAGTATCCTTAAGAGAAGTTGTTCAACGGTATTTTTGATTTATCTTGCAATTGTCCTGCAATTTAGCGGTGGTGGAAAATGAAAGTGTTGTCGAAACCACCTCTGAGTTTGAATAATGGAGTTCAATCAAATAAAATGCTCTACACACGAAATCCTTTGTTCTATCGGCCACGGCACTATTTTGGAAAACACTTGTAGGGTCACTACATATTTGACAGTTAAAATTATGGCAAATAAGTCATTATGTCTTTCTGTTTTTATTAAGTAAAACCGGGACACTCTTAATTTGTCACCCTCTATATTACTGTGTAATTAAATGACAAGTTTTGTATGTTCAAAATTAACAAACAAATTTGGACATAGAGCCTAAACTTAAATTATTTTGTTGCTAAATTTTTGATGTTGATAAAGTTGACACGATTTATATGTTTTAAAACAAACAATTTTGAAAAATTTACAAAAAAATTGAAACAATTTAAAGCATTTTCATGAGCAAAATAAAAAAATGAATTTCAACAAATTTTCTTGTTAAATTTAAATAATATTGTTGCTAAATTTAAAAACATGATTTACATGTTCAGATTTAACAAACAAATTTGAACAAATATTCTGTCTGATTTTGTTTGTTGAAATTTGATTTGTTTTTTTTTTGTTAAATGGCTAGACTTAATCTCGTCTATCTATCTATCTAGACTTAACAATAATAAACCCACCCAACGGATTAGACTAAAACCAGACAAGCAAGACAAGATAACAGATTTAGTCTTGATTGGTCTTTCTAGACTTTATCTCCTAAATCTATCAATCTAGACTTAATTTCATTTATGTATCTATCAAGACTAAAAAATAATAAACCCACTCAAGGTATTAGTCTAAGACCAGACAAACTAGACAAGATAACAGATTTAGTCTTGATTAGTCTATCTAGACTGTATCTCATATATATCTACCTCTTATATTTCACTCTTATATCTATCTATCAAGACTAAAAAATAATAAACCCACTTAACGGATTAGACTAAGAGCAGACAAACTAGACAAGATAACAAATTTAGTCTTGATTAGTCTATTTAGACTTTATCTCATGTATCTATCTATACTTAATCTCATCTAACTATCTAGACTTAAAAACAATAAATCTACTCAACGGATTAGACTTAATCCTTTCGTCTCTGAACGTAGTTTTGTTGATAAATAAAAACTATATAAATAACACTATATCAGTGGTACATATATCTTATCTCATGTATTTTTCTCCAATTTTTGTCCATTTTTACAATATTATTCACTTTTGTCAAATTCTGTGGATAGTTTATCCGATATTGTTCACTCTGGTCCATTTTTTGCTCCAAAGTTGTGTCCGCTCTGGATAGTCTTGTCCACTATTGTTGAATCTTGAACATCATTACTTATCTAGTTTTATCCAGTCTATTATTGTCTTGTCCAAACTTGACAATTATATATGCTCGTTATTGTCTCGTTATGCTTGTCTTGTCTAGTCTTGTCTGGTCTAATCTATTCTAGTCCAGTCTTATCTATTCTAGTCCAGTCTACTCATGTCTTTCCTGCAGTGTCTTGGTCTGATGTTCGCTATTATATATAACAACAATATCTGTCTTGGTTAATAAGTATAATGCCTGTTAAATTCTTCCTACAAGTACAATTTTAAATTCAAGTTTCGGGTGATTTGAAATTTTGGGGGGACATATGTGTGCCATTCGGAGCGAAAGGGTTAAACAAGTCCAACATTTATTAACAAATTTAGAAAATTTTTCTTGTTAAACAATATATTTTTTTAATTAAATTTGAAGACAAGATTTTCATGTTCCAAATTAATTAATAAATTTGGACAAATTTTCTTGCTAAATTAAAATTATTTTTTTGATAATTTTAAAAATATAATTTTCATTATCAACATTAAAAATTAAATTATTTTAAATTTTTTAAAATTACTAAGTTGAATCCACTATAGGTAAAGTTTATTGAATAATTAACAATATAAGCTGAGCGCCTTCTGCTTAAAATAAGCCATTTCCGAAAGCGCTCAGCTTATAATGTCAATTATTCAAAAACTTTACCTATAGCGGGTTCGTCTTTATAATTTTTACAAATCTAATCAAAAACCCCATCTTTGAGTTATGGGTCGATTCACCTTTCAAATTATTTTGTTCAAAATTTAAAAGAAAAATTACTCATGTTAATTTTCTAAATTATTCAACAAATTTACGACATACATTATCTTGCTAATTTCATATTATTTTATCATTAAATTTAAAGTCATAATTCATATTCAAATTTATAATTGATTTTAGACAAATTTCGTTACTAAAATAAAATTATTTTGTTGCTAAATTGAAGGAATTTGCTATCAAAATTAATTTTTTTTTTTTTTTATTTTAATAGTAATTATTGTCAGCATTAATAAATAAAATTTTCTTCGCAAACTTACAGTTGTCTTCGCTAAATTTACCGTGAAATTTGGAATGTTCCAAAAAATAAATTTAGTTAAATTGAAATTTTCTTTTTCAATATATAAGAAGGAAATTATTTCTCGATATTTAACGGTTAGTTTTTTGGTAAATGTGAGACTGATCCATGATTCTGTTTAAGGTCAACAACCCTCTCATATTTACCGAACTCCTCAAGTCGATACGATTTTCTAAAAAAAACAACAAAAAAACTCTCTCTAACTGATAATATTTTGAAGATTTATTTTCCATACAATTTTTTTATCTTATCACAAAACAGAAAATATTATTTTTAATATTAATTTGGGTCAAAATTTGAAATATCTGTATTCATCTTGAAAATGTTTTTTTTTTCTATAAAATTACTAAAATTAAACAAAACAAATTTAAAGAATGACTGTTTTTAAATGTCTATTAATTTTGAAAATCTTTTCTTTAAATTTAACAACAAACTCATTTTAACTTTTATCTAAATTTGTTTGTTAATTTTCAACATAATTTTTTTTTTTAATTTAGCAAAAAAATAATTTAATAAGAAAATTTGTTTAAACTCGTTTTATAATTTTCTACATATTGTATTATACAAATACCTTGTTTTAGTCTGATATATTTAATACATTTAAACAAGAAAATCTTATCTCTAAATTGAGCATCAAAATAATTTATATATCACACATCCAGAGTAACACCGACCCAACTGCAATTTTACGCTGGGCAACTTTGAAGAAAAAATTGTATTACATCTTTAGTATATTTTCGACGCGACGTCTTTTCACTCCTAGTTGATTATTGCAGTTGCAAATGCGACGTATTCACTCCAAACGAAAAAAGACTGAAGGAATAATTTGGTATATTTAAGTCAGTTTTACATTTTCATGCACTTGTGTGAATGTTGTTCCAGATTTGCGATATATAGAGAAGATTTGTCTAAAATCATTTTTCTTTTAAAATTTCTTTCAAATTTCTTTCAATTTAAGTAACAAAACTTGTTTATTAATTTTGAACAGGATAATGATGTCTTTAAATTTAAAGACAAAATAATTTTAATTTAGAAAGAAAACTTATTAACTTTGAACATTTCCTTTGAAGAAATATCCCCCCAAAGCAAAAAAACAACTAGCTTTCTCTTCAAATTACCCCACATCAAGGTCTTCCCTAACGTTCCCCTCCCACCCCTCTACTCCATAACCTATACTGCCACGACATATATAATTATCACTCTGACGATAAAGGCCAAACCTCGCCTACTAAATTCTACAATATGCCTAGGACACTGCTCTCATCTCCCAAACAAAACCATTTACGATCTCCAAGCCCTTACTGACAAAACCATATCATGGTTCAATCGTTGGAGACTTTCCGCTAATCCATCTAAATGTCAACTCCTCATTCGTAACCACAGAATTTCTCGCAGCTTTCCCCACATACACTTCGGCACCATCGACGTAACACCCACTCCTCAAACCAAATACTTAGAGGTGATCTTCGACAACAATTTGAGATTCACCAACGGTGCGATACATTGAGTGACAAAGACAATAGCAAGAAGTAAATATTTCCGTGACCTAACCCATTGGAATAAAGGAATTTTCATAAAAAATGCCGGTATGTTGACTACGGACACATATCACTTTCCAACGCTAACGACAGAACTCTAAATATATTGGAAGTGCCAGAACGAACGTCATTACGACTGATTTCCAAGTTATTGATTTATTGTAAAAAAATAACGGTACAACATGTAGCACAATGTAAAACAAGAAAGATATAATACACTTTACACTTGGATGTCTAAATTATTAATATACTCAATTGAGTCTGGTGTCGCTGTCAGGAAATTATTTGGATGGCCTCCGTATGTCCTTAGATTGCAGTGTTCTGCGTTGTGACGTATCGTCCGCCTTTCAGCGCCGCAGTCACACTGTGGGGAGGGTATTATGTTCCACTTGTAAAAGCCATTGGCGCACCTACCATAGATGGTCCTAATCCGGTTAAGTTTTTTCTATGTCTTAAGTAGTAGATCAAAGCCGGCTGGGGTAGTTGTTATGCAGGATATGTTGTGAAGTTCCGGTTGGGTTGCTGTGGTCCATTTCTGCCTCCACTCATTTATTGGGTTGAAGTCATCGGTCGCCAGGTTTTCAGCTGTTCTGAAAGAGATTTTTCTTGTGCGCAGCCTATTTCTTCGTATGTCATCGATATCTCTGTTCATTGATAGTTGTGGGTTTTGGAGAACCTTGTTGTACTCTCAGAGAAGTGCAGTGGATCTCCATATCGCTGGAGGTGGAATATGGCTTAGTACTGGTAGCCAGTGACTTGGTGTATTTCTAATTGCGCCCGAGATTAAACGCATCGCATTGCTCAGTTGAACGTCGACCATTTTAACATGTGGGCTGTTTAGCCAGGCCGGATCACAGCATTCTGCCGTAGAGTAAAGGAGCCCTAACGCAGAACAACGAAGCGTGGTAGCGGAGGAGCCCCACGAAGTGAGGCATGAGGCAGTTTTTTTATGATGTTATTTCTTGTTTTGAGTTTTAAGGCAGTCTAAGTTAGATGTTTTTGAAGGATAAAGTTCTGTCAAAAATTACTCCCAGGTATTTAGGATATCGGTTGTGGTGCAGCAGTCTGTTACCGAAATTCACACTGAGTTCTCTACTGGCCATGCGGTTGTTTAGGTGAAAGCATGCCACCTCCGTCTTGCTTGCACTGGGGTGAAGTTTCCAGTTGTGGAAGTATTTCCCTAGGGTGTTCAAGTCACCTGTAAGCGTTTCTTCCATAACTTTTATTGATTTGCTTCTGTTTGATATTGCCTAGTCATTAGCATAACCGAATTTTCTAGATCTTGTTGCGGGCATATTAGCAATGTAACAGTTGAACAGGAGTGGGGCCAGAACTGAGCCTTTATGTAGGTCGTTATTCAGTTTCTTCTAGTCGATCAGTGAATTTCCCATGGCAACACAAAATAATCTATTACTCAGCATGTTATCGATTAATCCCACTATTGTTTTTCAGGGTATTTGGCCAAGGAGTTTGTAGAGCAGCTCTTGTTTCCAGACAGTGCCATATGCTGATGCTAGGTCTATGAATGCGACGGATGTTATTTGCTGCTTCTGGTACCCGGCCGCTATATAGGTCGTAAGTGACAAAATTTGGTCGGCATAGCTTCGCTTTGGCCTAAATACAGCCTGCCCAATTGGCTTGCTTCCTAAGATCTTTGAGCTTATTCTGTTGTACGGAAGCCGTTCTAATAGTTTGTAGCTAGCACTTAGAAGCGCGATGGGATGATAGTTCTCTGGCTTGTCATTTGGCTTTCCCGGTCTTAGGATCGCAATTATCTTTGTTTGTTTGAATAGGCGAGGGATAATTCATGTATTAAGAATATCAGTGAGGAGCTTAGCCAACCAGAGATGCCTTCCTGCTGGATTTTTTGGAGTCCATAGCATCAACAGTTTCGGACCACTTTTGTCTACGAGCAGCGTCTAGGCTATGTAAAAGCAAATCCGCTATTTCCTGTTTACCACTCTCAAGAAACTCTTGGTATAGGGTTTCACTTGTATTACTCCAGTCAGGGATATATACCTTTCGGTAGCCTCTAGGGTTGGTTTTTTTGGCTGTGTTTATTACCAAGTCGCTAAAACGTTCGTAGTTTGCGCTTGTTGGTGTTATAAATCGGAGGCAATTTTCAAGCTTAGTGGTGATAGCGGGACAATTGCTTTGTTAAAGGTCCAACTTGGTCGGGGAACAGATGACACTAAGAGGACTTGAGTACCAATCTCAATGAGAACGGGTCGGTGCTGGCTATGTTGAAAGTCAGGAAGCACTTTTCGTGAAGTCACTAGTGGGAGATTGTTTTTGTTTTTCGATACAAAACGGGATTGTACTCCGTTTTTCCTTGCCAAGCAGCAGATTTAAAGGTTCCTCGATCTTTCTCATCGAATACTAAATGTAAATTGTGATCTTCGGCCCAGCTGGTTAGAAGCTCGCCATTCATGTCGTTGTTTTGATACTTTCATTCCTGGTTGTGGCTGTTGAAGTAGTCAGTGTAGACCGCTTGATGATTGCGTTGGTGTAGTACGTCTTCTATCTATGGTGTAGTACGTCTATCTCCCCTATCTGGGTAGTAATGACGTGGATATTATTGGTGGAGGATTCATCTATCAGTACTGCATTCTCAATGGTGTTTCGTGTATAGGTGGCACAACCATATGTTCGATCATAAGTTGCTGCTAGAATTTCATAGCCCGGTATCATACCTCTCGCACAAAGCTATCTTTCATTATTTATTTTGAAACGAGCTTCCTGGACGGCGACCAAGTCGATATCGTTTGGGTAAATATTGGCATTTGGCTCTGCTTATGCCTTATGCCCTCTGCTTATGCCCCTCAATGTTCAACTGGCAAATTCGGACTGAGGGTCTAGTAGTTCTGAGAAGAACCGTGGGTTTCTGTACAGTTAGCCATTATGATGTATAGTAGCCAGGAGATCAAAAATGATAGTCTGGCTGCCAGATTATGTTAGATCATTTAGCGTTACCCAGGGTGCACGTGTAGTGTTCTACTACGGACGCGAACTAGCTTTGCAACCCATTTCCAAGTTAAGACACCCAAACAACATCCTTCATAATCCTCCCAACGATCTTCTATATAGACTATCCCAGTCTAAAACTCCTACAAAAGCATCAAGAAAACACTACAGACAAAATTCAAAGACAGCAACAATCACTGGACCACTGTAGACCCGCCATGCACAAAACGAGACATAAAAGCCACTCCACGCAGACACCCAACCAAGACGCTTTACCAAACAATCTACGAAGACTAAACTCATCATCTCATCTCATTTCATTGCCATCACTCTATTGCTATCTATATATATTGATATATACGTACGTTTTTTTCCTTTTAAGTCAAATTGTATTGTATTTCCGGGAAGAAGGACCTCGTGGTCGATAGCTCTTTGTATAAAGTATATAATAAATATATGTATTATTATTATTATAGGAGTCAGTGAAATATATACAAATCAAGGTTCCACGAAAAACACGAAGGGAGCTTATTGCTGAAGAAACAAAGAACCTCATGGAACAGTGGTTCTCAACCGGGGTACATGTACCCCTGGGGGTACAATCGTAAATCGAAGGGGCACATTTAACTTTCATTATAAAATGGCGAATGCTAATCAATTTGCTGTAAATTATTACCACAAGAAATGACAAGAAATTTCTCAGTAGGATAGGGGTTGCCTACTAGCCTAGACACTCGACTACTGGTATTTTGAATAACGATGCCTGGATCGTACCCCACCATGCATTGCGTGTCACTGCAACCGCGGATTCGTCTTGATACTTAGCAAAACCGTTGCGCTTGTTAATAAAATTGAAAGATTCTTGTATTATTCTGCACGTTATAAATTAGCAGGTCAGTATACAATTATATATTAATAGTATATCTCTATTTAACTCTTCGTTAGGTACGGGTTTTTTTTTTTTGGGCTCGTTTTTAGTTTGTATTGATAGTTAGGTTGTAATAATTGTAATGCTAGGTTCACAAAATAAAAACCTTTACAGATTAGTTGGAAGAAAGTAAGTTTGGCTGAAGTGTTCCAATAAATTCAGTTTTTCAGTAGCCGTTCAGTAATGTTTTTTATTATTATCTCGAGTTGAATCAATATTTTTTTCTAAAACATAATTGTATACTCCTATTTTAGAGCTTCAATCCGAAAAATACAATTATGGATAAGTTTGTGATAAGAGGAGGAAAAAGAACTACCGGTAAACAATCTGAACCTTCCGAGCATTCTGAACCAAAATTCCAAAAATGCGAAATACCAATCGCAAGTACTAGCAGTCAATTAGTTTCATCCAAAAATTCTTCAAAACGCCGTTGCTATCAACCCGAATATTTGAATTTTGGTTTTTATTTCTGCTGCAAGGAATCAAATCAATTGCCTCTATGCTTAATATGTGAGCAAACGTTTAGCAACAACTCAATAAAACCCTCTCTGGTAAAAAGACATTTAGAAAATGCTCATTTCAATTTTAAAAATAAACCACTTAGTTATTTTGAAGAAAAAAAGAAAATTTATTTAAATAAGTCTAAATTAATGAAATCAACATATACAACCCCTCGCAAAGAATTACTACAAGCTCATACTATTGGTGAAAATTTAATAAAACCTTACACTACCAAACACTATTCGGTCCTAAAGAAGTGACAAATATAAAACAATTGCCACTTTCTAATGATACCGTAAAAAGGCGAATTGCATCTTATGCAAACGATCTTCTTAATGAACTTCTGCGGAGAATCAAGTTGTCTGCCTATTTTACTTTACAGTTGATGAAAGCACCGACGTCAGCGGATTGGCAGTACTTTTAGTTTTTGTGAAATATCAGTACAATGATGAGCTTTGCGAAGATTTTTTAATGTGCGACGACCTAAAAAATACAACTACGGGTTGTGATATTTTCAATAAAATTGATGATTTCATTCGAAGTATTGAAATAGATTGGAAAAAGTGCATTGATATTTGCACTGATGGAGCTAAAGCCATGCAAGGTCCAGTTTCTGGTGTAGTCGTAAGAATTAAAGAAGTGGCACATCCATCTTGTTCAAGTAGCCACTGTATTCTCCACAGAGAAAATTTAGTGGTTAAAAACATTCCTCAGTCTTTTATTTTTAAGGCACTAACAAATATAGTTTACTTTGTAAAAAACAGTGCATTAAATACTAGACTTTTGAGGCAGGTTTGTACTGAAATGGGCAGTGACGAGGATATATGAATTACGTTCTGAAGTATTAGCATTTCTATACGAACGCAGGAGTGAAGTTCAGAAGAAATTAACTAAGGAAAAATACAAGTACATATTGATTTTATGATTTCCGACTACATTTTACAAGGTGTAGCATATTTATGTGACATATTTGATAAACTTAACGCATTAAATTTATCACTGCAAGGGAAAAATAATAATATTTTCACGGCCAATTACAAAATTTCTGCATTCAAGATGAAAATTTCAATGTGGAAGAAAAGAGCAAAGTCAGGAGAATTTGATACTTTTGATAAATTGAGTTATTATCTGTTAGAAAAGAAGATTCTCGTTCATTCTGATTTAAAAAAAGCTATAATTCAACATCTTGAGGATCTGTTGGCTTCATTTAACAATCATTTCCGTGATGATAATGAAATTGAAAATTATATGAGGATAGTAAATCCTTTTTCTACAAATAAAAAAAAATATAGCTTGTCAACAACAGAAGAAGAGCAACTGATTGACATTTCTACTGACACGATATATAAAGAATTGTTTTCTACTGTATCTTTATCGTCATTTTGGGCCGGTCTAGTTAAAGTTTATCCAAACATAGCCGATAAAGCTATAAGAAAAATATTACCATTTGTAACAACGTATTTGTATGAATGCGGGTTTGCCAAATACTGTGACACAAAAGCTAAAAAAAGAAACAGGCTTGAAGCATCAGCAGACATACGTTATCAGTTAACAACGTGGGAACCAAATTTTGAAAACATTGCTAAAGATTTATCGCAACAAATATCCCATTAAATTTTGTTAAAAATATTTGTAAAATAATTTGAATAGGTAATTTGGATGTTAAAAATGTAATTTATGCTTATATTGAAACTTCTGTGATTTTATATAATATATTTATCCAATAATAATAAATAAATAATATATACCTGATTTTATTTGTTATTATTTATGTAATATAAGTAATCCACTTCTAGTTATAATTACTTAGTTAGAGTTTCTTATGGCGCTCAAGCCCTAGTAGTAAGTATTAAATTTACATACAAACATATAAGGGATAGGGTGAGGTAGGTTAGGGTACACAACTATAGGGGGTACTTTAGGGTACTAACGGGCTAAAGGGGTACATCAACAAAAAAGGTTGAGAAGCACTGTCATGGAAGATATAAAACAACTACTCAAAGAAAACAAAAGAGCAACTCCCGAATAAGCTGAAGTCAAGAGGAAAATTAGATGGGGCATATGAGAAACCAGGAACAAAAACACAAGAAAAACAAGTGAGCGAAGTGATACAAGATAATGAATGTACAAAATGCCTCAAAAGAAATACAGTATAATCTTGATAATCCGACACATATGGGACATGACAACCGCCTGATTATCAAAAAATTTCGGATTAAATCAGGATTAAAACAAAACAATAACAATTTTACATATTTTAAACGCGTCACCGTTTGCTACAGTTCGCCGAGTTCAAACATTCAAGTCATCGTTAGCTTCATCGTCGTCCGTTGAATTAGGCTAAGGATTTCTTCGTCAGAAAAGGAACGAAAATTTTCTTCGCCTGTGCCTTGAAGCTAAGCGCCACACCAAAGCTCTTGCAAAAATTTCGAAGACGATTGTGGAGTTAACTTGTTCAGAATCGCGAATGGAGTTTTCAGAGTGTCCGTTTTGACTCTATTTCAGCTGTGCGCAAGATTTGTATCCAAGGCGGGACAGCGTAAAGAAAAGACACATATTTCCCCAGAGCGCCGGATTACCGAACGTGTCGGATTTACCAATCGTCGGAAAATCAAGATTATACTGTACAGGGAGAAAACAAATATATTCGCTATACAATAAAGAAGGGAACTTACGCACAGCAGTAGATTTCTATACAGACCTTTACGAATCAAAACACCACTCCATTCCTTCTTTCATCTGCATCTTTTATTTTGAGGATTGCGGTGCACAGATTTGTTATAGTCTTCCAGTTGTCAATCATGAGAATCAGAAATAGAAGATGTTGACGCTTTAGTGAGGAAAACACAAAATATTGGATCAGTAGACATTGTAGAGATAGAAATAGAAGAAGTAAAAACTACTTTGAACAACATGAAATTCAAGAAAGCAACTGGAGATGATAATATCGCGGTGCAAATGTTACGAAAAGGAAGTGAAAACCTAATAAAGAAAATTACGACACTACTAAAGATAGGGAAAATACCAAAACAATAGAAAAACGCTGACGTGGCCCTTATCTACAAAAAAGGTGATAACAACAAAATAGAAAATTACAGGCTGATATGTCACATGTATATACGTAAAAAGTTCGACGAATACCAACCATGCAAACAGGCTGGATTTAGGAATAACTATGACACTTATAATCCTACTAACGACAAAAATTATAATCCAACAAATACACTTATACCCATACACTTATACAAAACACTTATACATATTATATCTGGTGTTTATAGATTATGAAAAAGCCTTTGAAAAGCGTAGAAACATGGGCGGTCTAATAAGCAATGGCTAACAGTAGGATCGACCACAAATACAGCGGTCAATAAGGTGTCAGATTCCCTAGCCATAAGTCCCCAGTTCGAATCCGGGGACACAACTATAGTAAACTATGCCACAATTCTGCTGCGCATGGTTCTGGCAAAGTCATCACAGTAAAATTTGCCTACAAAAAACTCCCCTAATAGTAGATCGCCATCCACGTTAAAAACTGTAAGAGTTTCCTATACTTGTATTCCTCAGTAACAGTGTTCCCTCTAATTTTTATTAGTGCTGCGCGTTCCAAATTCTAGAGTGAGCAAAAAACTGTGCGCAATTTTTTTATACTTATTTATTCAAACCATAATATCAAATAGTCTGAACTCCAGAGGAGCGGCTACAAACAGCGTCTGTTTTCCATTAAATACAATCCTAGTTTTAACCTCGGAATGGCCCAAAAAGCCATTTCTCCCCTGAATTTCAAACAACTATGCATGATATCAATATCTCTGAATGGAGACAACAACAACAGTGGCGCAATTAGGCCTAAGGATTCTACAGAGCCTGAAACACCATGTCGTTCAAGAAATTCTAAATACCCTAAACCAAAGAAATACACATACATTTCTTTGAAAATTAACTCGCTCTTGAAGCCCGGCAAACTGAAGCAGCTCACCAAAATTTTGAAGAAAGTGGGAGATAATATGAGAAAGAGAAGGGTATGCTTCCATGCCCATTTGAAAAGAAAGAATGATGAAAGAGTGACCTAGAAAACACCTTATGTTTTTTGACAAAAACCCCAGAACTCAAATCACATGGTTCAAAGAAGTGAAAGCAGACTTAGTGAAGGCGGGTATTGGAGAAGAAGGCATAACAAACAGACACCTGATTAGAGTTAAATTTCTCAATTTTGAAGGATTTGAGGCGAAGAAGAGAAAAACTGGAGGAACAGTGTGGACAGAAGACCGTAGGAAGGAGCAAAGAGAGGATGAAGATATATTGGCATAAAAGAAAAGAGGATAAACGCAGTAGGAGAAATGTACATTGAAGAATAGTTGTTTAACGAGGTCCCTAGACGGCCAAGATCGAAAAGAAATATCAAATAGCAAAATAATAGTTTGGATATTTCCAATGAAACTTTAATTCATTGCTCTTTTGTACTAATCCACTCTTTATAAATTTCTACGGTGTTAATTGTTTGCCCATATGACAAATTAATGTAATTTTATTCCAATTAAATACACATCACCAAGGAGTGCATAGGTTTATTTCTCTTAAGAGTCCCATATAGATCGGCATGTCCAAAAGGATGTTCGACAGAACTCACCCGGTGCGGTGTTGTATGGCGCTGCAGGTCTGTTTGTTGATCATAGTATTTTGCTGCTGCTTAAAATAACATATTAATTAATCTAATATTCCCAATTTCGAAGACGAAATCAACTTCTCGTAATTTAAGTGCGCGGGAAATAAATTTATCTGCGCAAATTTTTTTAAATGTTTTAAAATGTCACGAAAACTACTGCGCATCTGCGCAGCTTACAAGGAATATAGCTTGTGAAAGATCAAGACACTAAAACACAAGTTTAGGTAGGAGAGTTTAGGCAAAAACCCATTTTGAGCTGTAGTGCCAAATGAAGAAGAAGAAACAAAGAATTCAACCAGTAACTTATATTCTCTACGAAAAATTAAACCTGTCCAACTTAAAAGAGGAGTACGACAAGGTGACTCCTTATCTCCACAACTTATCTCAAAAACTTTAGTATTTTATATATTTAGAGATTTCTAAGAAAACTGACTGGATCGACAAAGGCATCAACATCAATGGAATTCGACTAACCAATCTAAAATATACTGATGATATTATTATCTTTGCACATCCCAGGACACGGAGTTACCATCGACCGAACCAACCAGAAATAACAAATAAGATGCAGAATAAGGCTAGGATGGGTGGTCTTCCCCAAACTAACATGCTTCCTGAGAAATAAGAAAGTGGCTCAACACAAAATCAATAGTTTTTGATCAGTGCCTTTTATCTGTCTTGACTTATAGCGCAAAGAACTGGGCTGCAACTAAACAAAATACTGAAACACTAAAAACACTAAAAATTGCACAAAGAGCAATGGAGAGGTTAATGATGGAGATTACAAATATGAAAGATGCCGAAATGAGAGAATAAGAGCAATATGTAAAGTCACCGATATGTGAGAGAAAATTGCAATCCTCAATGAGATTCGTAGGTTACGTTGCAAGAAAGGATAGGATGAGGTGGGACAGGGGAATCATAGAATGGAGTCCGTAAGAACTAAAAAAAGAATGAAGGAAGAACACCTAGTAGATGATATGATGGTATGAAGGAGCCAGCATGATTCCAAATAGCACAGAATATTGAAAGATGGAAACAATTGGGAAAGGCATATGTCCAAGGATGGACGTAATGGCTAAAGAAGAAGAAGAGAAGAAGAAAGTTTGTCTAAATTCGTTAATTAATTTGGAACATGAATATTTTGTCCAAAATTTAACAGCAAAAGTATTTAATAAATTTAGCGGGTAAATTTGCCTAAATCATTTTAATTATTTTTATCATTAAAATCTTGTCCTTAAATTTAAATAGACCAATATATCAGTGTTTTATTAACCAAAATCCTATACCCAAGAATCAAATAAAATATAATTAAAAAAAGGATAATATCTTTAGATACACTTGTCCTTAAATATAGCAAGAAAATAATTTGAAATTACCAAAAAAAATTGTCTAAATTTTTATAAAATTTTGAACATGGAAATCTTGTTCTTAAATTTAGCAAACACACAATTTTAAATTTAACATGCAAATTTATCTAAATTGGTTTATTAATTTTGAACATGAAATTCTTCTCAGAAAGATGTTTGTTTAAATTTAAACCATATAAACTTATTAAGTGCGAAATGAATCATGAATATATAAAAATATTCAACCTGCTGGTAGCTCTGAAATATTAATTCTTGTTAAGGAGACAAAACAAATATGTACCAACAGTGTAGTTAAGTGCAGATATGTCCCGAAACGTGTCTGCAGATTACTATTCACTTATGTTTAATAGAAAGAAATAATCTTAAAAACAATGTAATTTATCTAGTACTCGTTTAGTGACATGAAAATCTACTAGGCGCTGGTAACTACATGCAAATACCTGTTGCATAATTCAATATCCTGCGTGGCATTAGCCAGGGAAGTAGTTGTTTCAACTTGGGGTTTCAACAGGTTGAATATATTCAAGCTACAATTCGCCCTTAATAAGTTATAAGTATATTAGAATAAGTATATTATTGTATCTATATTTAGTATGGGTTCACCAGTATTAAATTTAGCAATAATTTTTATGTAAATTTGTTAATAAAATTTGTCAAAATTTGTTAATGAAATTTGTCAAAATTTGTTTATAAAATTTGTTCAAATTTCTGATGTATGCTGATGTAAAGATGTATTCATTTTGAATTTTATGACGTAATAATGTAGAAAGAAAGTGTATCTAAATTTGTTCCAAAAAAAAGTTTTTATTTTCAAGTATTAACATTTCATCCTATAATACCCTATGTATCTCAGTAGAATTTATTTTACTCATGAGTTAAAAGTACTATAAGTAGTATAAAAGTATATAAGTAATAAAAAATGGCATTTTCCCACAAAAAAACGTGCGCCGACGTTTTTTTGTGGGAAAATGCCATTTTTTATTTATTGTATTACCAGATAACTTGGATAAACCACGCAAATATTCAATATCGCTAAGTTACATTAAAAAAAGAACAATTAAATAAATAAAATAAACACAATCAAGACCTCAATATTATAAAGGCCATGTGAAAGTGACTGAAAAAAGAGAAAAATTTTTTTTCATTACAATTAAAGAAAACGTTTCTTCCCCTCGCATGAGTAATAAAAATTTTATTTGCTCTGGAGCGAATGTGCGAATGTTTGACCAATTGACAACTTACCGCACTAGTTGCAAAATATACTATTGTAACACCGATAATTGTTGCAGTAAGTAAACTGATTTTAATTCAATTTACATTTAACAAAGCAGAAACCATTTGAAGGAAATATATTTTATACATATACCATTTCTCGAAGTAAATAAGTACATATTCCCAAAGCACGACATAATTAGTAACCTTCACGATGCGATGGTCAAATCCACAAATAACATTTGTCTAAACATCTGTTTATAATCATGAAAATCTTGTCTATAAATTTAACATCAAAATTTTGTCAAGAATATTTGCCTAAATTTGTTTATTCATTTTGAACAGAAAAATCCAGTCATATAATCTAGCAAGAACATTTGTTTGAATCTGTTGATTAATTTTGAACATGAAACATTTGTCGATATATTTAACAACTAAATTTGTCTTCGTTTGTTTATAAATTTTGAACATGAAAATCTTGCGTATAAATAAATTTAGCAACAAAGTAATTTAATTTTAATAAGAAAAGTCGTGCAAATTTTCTAATTAAATTTAAATTTAATTACATAACTTGTAATTTACAATTTCATCTAAATCTTAGCTTATATTACAAAATTTTCTATAAAAAATTGTTCAAAACCTTCAAGATTCCAAACAAATAATTAAATAAATTTCCAATATCAAATTCCAAAGTCGCTTAATTTATTTAAACTATTTCCCTCTAGTCTATAATCAAGCGTTTAGTATGTAATTTAAGTTTCTGCTCCTAGTCCAATTATAATCGCAGTTGGCAAGACATCACAGATTATTAAATTTAAGTTTATTAAAATTAATATATACAAATGCGTTGGAGATTTAGCCGAAGATACATATTTTCCAACTAATTATAAAACTCGCTTACGGCTAATAGGAAAATGCAAAACTTAATTGCTCACGCAAAATGTCAAAAACTATTTCCATACAACTTTAATAAACAAAGAATATTTAATTTAGGGTTGACTAGTAGGTTTTTTAGAGATGTTATTGTAAATGTTTACATGTTTATAAAAGGCTATCGACCGCGCGGGCTTTTTTATAAAATATTTGTGAAGACAAATACGTTAAGTTCTCCCTCGAAGTATCTACACCTTGACGAAGGCATTATGTCGGGTGGGGGAGCTTGCGTGTCCTAATAATCCTGACAGCTATGCTGACGGTAGCGTAGCTACCAGAGGGGTCACCCAAGTCTGACAGGTCAAGGGAGAAGGACCAGACTAAGATAGATACCCGGTCCTCCAAGGATGGGGGTTGAGTCGTGAGGCCAGCAACCTTACACCCATAAAAACTACATTATCGCCAAAATACCTAGTAAAATTAAGCCTCGGATATTGGACAGAAGACGAAAACAGCAACGAAAATGGACTTTCGAAACAAACAGCAAGAAATAATATCAGAATTCATAAATCGCAATATGGATATAGTCGTCCTAACGGAAACCAAGAAAATGGGAAACGGAAGTGGAAAAAATAAAGAATATATACATTTATTCAGCGGAGGCGACAAAAACTGCAGGGCTAAAGCCGCGGTATCTATTGTGATATACAAAAGATTACAAAGATATATAAAATCACAGGAACCGGTTGACGAACGCGTTATTAAAATGACCATACAAATTAGAGGAAGGCTCATACTAGTGATTGGATTATTTGAACCGAGCGATGACGCTAAGGCCCAAGAGAAATATAAATTCGAACAGGGCCTACGAAATATAATTGAACAAATTCCAAATCATCATGAGATTATTATAGCGGCGATCTCAATTGTAGACGAGGCAGACAGAGAGGCCAAATAGTTGGAAGGCACGGTGAAGAGGTCGTCAATGATAATGGTGAAAGGCTGAAAAACCTTTGTGACCAACACCTTTTTCGCACAACAGGACATCCACAAGTATACTTGGTACCAACACACGAGAAGTTGGAAGTCAATTATAGACTACGTGATTGTCAAACAGGGCGCAAAAACTAAGGTCCAGGATGTACGGGTCATGAGAGGGGCTCATTGCGGAAGCCATCACTGCCTAGTAAATACTATATACCTTATATAGCACAAAATTAAAATAAATCACAAGAATGTCACGAGGAACAACGAGAAGATGTAAAAATATTTGACATGGGAAGTTTTGAACACAACAGTACAAAGTTTCTATACCAAAGAGGACTAGAACAGAAATTGATACAACAACAAAGGAGTACAGAAACCGAATATGAACATATTACACAATGTGTAAAGGAAGCTGCGATAGAATCTTTAGAGATGACGGATCTGAAAAGCAAACCATATTGGTGGGATAGAGAAATGGAAGAACGAATAACAGAAAAGAAACAAATATACCAAAAGTTTATCCAGACCGGAGACCCTGAGATCAAAGAAAGAGAAATACAAGCAACTAAATAGGAACGTGAAACAAGAAGTCATAAACAAGAAAAACGGCTCGTGGCTCAAAAAATGCGAATACGTCAAACAAAATATAGGCGGTACTAAGATTTCAAAGGCATGGAAAACCGTCAAATCGCTAAGAACCTCATCAAGAATTAGATTCACAATTAATAACATCTTCAAGGAAGGATGGGTAGATCATCTTACAATTTTTTTTACAGAAACAAGGCCACAGTATGTAGAGGAAAATAAACCAAACCACATCGATGGGGAAACCTTGAAACTTGATATGTCCCTCGTAAAGGAAGCAATAAAAAAGGACTATGCTTAGAAGATCCCCAGGACGTGGAGGAATACACTCGAAATTTGTACGATTTGGCCCTGAAAAGCCATACATAAAAAGCGATCACGAAATGACCCACATAATTTCCGGGGAATCGTTGTCATTCCTACAATAGATTCTGCCTATTCTCGTATACTGAAGACCCTAGTAGAAGACTATATTAAAGATAAACAACCCGGAGAACAGGCTGGATTTCGAGCGTATTCCTCCGAGTGTAAATCCGACTCATCCGAAGGTCCAAGAATCCGAAGGTCCGCTAACGTCACCATAGGTAACGGTGGATTGGTTACCACCTGGGGTAGTGCATTTAGCGAGATTTTCCTTCATGCTCAGTTGATTGATTTCGCGCAACAATCGACAACCTCTTCATCCATAAAATAGCCTTAGAGAAGCGTATGCAAAGAGGCAGAGAAACACATATAGCTCTTATTGATCTAGGAAAGGCTTACGATAGCGTCCCGATATCACAACTATGGTAAAGAATGGAGGAACTAGAGTTCAGACCGACTCTACTACAGGCAACTAAATATTACTATAGGAACAATTCTGCAAGAATGAAGCTAGGAACAGGCCTGACAGAGAGTTTTAAGACTTCCAAGGAACTCAGACAGGGGTGCTATCTATCCCCTACTCTTTTTAAAATTCACCTTGACCGATCCCTTAGAGGACGGATAAGAAAGTGTGCACAAATGGGACTGAGAGTGGGAGATGACACGCTCTATAGTTTATGCTTTACTGTCGTTCAGGTTGTGATAGCAGAGGATGAAGACGCTTTGGGGTATATGGTCTATCGATGAACATAGCGAATACCTGGCAATGCGAAATAAATGCGAATAGGCATAAACAATCAGATTAATTTTCTCTTAGAAAACGGATTCCTAAAATGAGTAGAAAAGTCTAAATACCTAGGGGTTGTATTTAACAAAGAGGGAAACCCTGCTATTGCCCTCTTTGTTAAACACAACCCCTAGGTATTTAAACTTTTCTACTCATTTTATGAATCTGTTTTCTAAGAGAAAATTATTCTGAGATAACTTTAAGGAATAATAAAGGTAGAAAAATCATAGGAAACCAAAATTCTATCCTTTGGAAAAAGAATATATGGAGGACAACAAAAAAGGGACAATTTGAAAGTATTTTTCAAAGCCTGATAACAAATGGAGCAGAAGTATGGGATATAACAGAAACACTGAAGAGAAAACTACTTGCAACTGAAATGGATTTTCTAAGAAGATGCTGTGGAGTGTCCCGGAGGGATAGACTGTGAAACGCGGAGATCCGAAATAGAATGGGCGTGGGAAAGAATATTTCAGACGAAGTTGATAAAAAACAACTGACTTGGTTCGATCACACGATAAGAATGGATGAGAATAGATGGCCTAGGAAAGTGTTGGAATGGATACCGCCGGAGAGGAGAAAGAGAGGAAGACCTACAAGAAGCTGGAGGGATGGAATAGACGAAGCGATGGAAACAAGAAACCCAACCGACGAACAATCTCTTGATAGGAAAATATGGAAACTGGGGACGGAGAGGCGGCGACAGTCGTAGAAATCCATGATAAAAAAATACGTTAAGTTTAGTTTGTCTGAAAGATTTAGATTATTAAAGAATTAATTCAATCTTACTAAGGCGAAATATAGCTTGAATATATAAATATATTCAACCTGTTCGTAGCTCTATAATATTAAGTCTTATTAGGACTATGAACAAATCTCATGTTGATATAACTAGAGATATGTAGGTTATTCCTAGAACCAGTCCATTTTCATGGCACTAAAGGAGCTAGAGAACACTGTTCTCATCAGTGCAGCTTTGCTCTTTTGAATTATAAAATGGAATACTCTTACATTAGCTTAAGCACCATGTGCCGGACTGTCTAGGCTAGGTTTTAATTTGACAGGTGTGTAGAAAGACCTGAACTTTTTTCAGTTTCAGTTATTGATTTAAATCAGACTAAGTTCAAACTGGACTCCTGGAATCTCTCGAAATCGGAAAACTCTTAACAACAGTTCAAGTAATTGTCTCAATGGACATACCGAATTTATACTCTTAAAAATATGGTAAATCCCATCTTAAACTTGTATAAATATCGGTAATTATAAAATTACTCTTGGTAATTGTTTGTAGTAGATCTGAAGATGCCACTGTGCTGGTAAAACAATTATCATAAATAAACGATCTCGTGAAACAAGTCACATCAGTAGTTTTATTTCAAATGTTTAATTGTGAAATATAAGTATAATTTGTGTGTTCTAATTGGTCAACTCTTGAAAATAGATGGTTATCCTCCAATTTAGATGAAACTCAGTGTTGTTGTCGATAAAATGTCTTCTAATTAAGGAAGTCATAAAACTTGTTTTGTCTAGTTATCTCCAGATATTTTTTATCAGTTTTCAGAAGATTTAAACCATTTGATAGAAGTCCAAGACATTATCGATGTTCCATAAATATACATAAGAAAATCCAACAATCTTTCTTCTGTTTCATTAACAAATTAACCCATACCAAAACCCAATCTGTCCCAATTATAAACCACCCTCACAACTCATTCCCTTCAAACAAAACTTTTTTCTTTGAGTTTCTCTAACCCTTTCGCCTCACACGTTTTTTAAGATGTGAAAACCCATTTTTTGTCGCCGCGCTTCTCCAACACCCCCAATCGCACCGCCATTTCACACCATCATCAATCCCACCCCAAATCATCCCCTTCCCCATCAACAAAGATTCCAACTCCCCATCCAACCAAATACATTCCAAACCCGCGCTCCTGCGTAACAAGAACAACATATTGATTAATTTATAATGCTCTGGTTTATTATTAACTTTTTTTGTTCTTTCGCTAATTATTTTTGTTTTGCTTTTAGTTTGTTTTTTTATGCTATTTAGCTATGTTTGTGTGTATATTAAGGAAACATCTGTATTGTTTGGATAATAATGCCAGTAAATGAAATAATACAAAAATATATTGATTGAGATTAAACGATTCAAACGACTTAACGACATCAACGACTATTAAGAAAATATTCCAATTCGTAATATCTAATATCATAAAAACAAAGATTTTATTTTTTTTGTTTGAAGCCTGCATGCCCGTTTTTCTATTAATTTATCATTGAAATGTTTTCGAGCTTTTTTTTCCTCAACATTTGTTGTTTTCTTTAGAGAGTTTCGAAAACACATGGGGGAGGATCAAGTTTCACCATTTGCGTGTCTCATCCATCTTAATATTTCAAATATTTAAAAAAAAGTTTCTGTCGAAGTTCTATTGAAACACATTTTTATAATAAAACCGAAAACTGTTCCCTAATTAAGGAAAAAATACAAAACGTTTATTTTTTAAAGAATTCTCTGGAATCCAGGAATAAAAAATTTAATCATGCTAAGGAATTAGAAACAACTGTCTACAACTCGAGTTCTAGATTATAGCTTCTCTAGACTCAATTCTAATTAACGAACTTGACAATCTAGCCTTAAAGATACTTATTCTCATGTTTTTTATTTATTTTGATTGATTGAGATTTTTTGTATTGTAATGAGATATTTAACAATTATCCCACCAATATTGAAGTATCTATCAAGTTTTTATAGATATTCAAGATCTGCTAGTCATGTCTCGTATGAGTACAAACTGTTCTAAGGAAAATATGTGTCATCAATATTATCACATGATCACAATGATATCACATATAAACCGCCAAAATGTGCACTCCAATTTGCTAATTAACTGATAAAAATAAGTAGGTCTTATAGCAACAACAAAATTAAGGAAGCTTACATAAAATAAGATTAGCTAGCTATTAACTAATTTTATTTTTAGCAGAATTATCTAGCTTTAGATACTGTAAATTAAGGTAAAATATTAAGATTTGTAGTTGAGTTTAAGCTTCACGACTTAAGCAAACTTAAAACCAACATTTGTTTCATTGCAAAGTTTGATACAAACTCAAAGTGTTATTTTATTTTATTTTGCAAATTGCGTAGAACTTTTCGTTACAACGGCGATTAGAACAATTTACAAATACACAAGTTATAGGCATTTTCAAGATATAATGGAAAAGATAAACAGAAATGTTAGCATTATACATGTGTGTGTATATATGTTTGTACGCTCTCAAGGTTATTTAAATTACGAATACAAATCAAAATAACTTTTTAAATGAAAACGTAATGCGTCCTCAAGGGTGCCGTTCAATAAAGTCGAATTACTCCTAAACTACCAATTTATCACTTTCTGTATTATAATCATCAAAATTCACCCCAAAGAATTTAAATTAATGATAAATAGCTGCAACTTGAAGAATCTATTTAATGGTCAATCCATATGAACAATCTTGTAGGTCTATTCCAGTCTCATTGTCAGGCTAGTACTGTCTGTCCAGTATTGTCAATCCACCCTTGTCCATCCAGTCTTGTAACCCCAGTCTTGTATCTAGTTTTATCTGAGCAGTCTCATCTGTCGAGTATTATGCGTCTAGTCTTGTCTGTCAAGTGTTGTCTGTCTTACCTATCTAGCCTAGTCTCTGTAGACTAGTCTTTCTAGTTTTATCAGTCTAGTCTTGTCTGTCCAGTCTTGTCTCTCTAGAATTATCTGTCTAGGCTTGACTGGCTCTAGCCTTATTTGTCTAATCCTGTCCCTCTAATCTTGCCTCTCTTCCTGTCTGTCTAGTCATAACTGTCTAGTATTGTCTGTATAGTCTTGCCTGTCCAGTCTTGCCTACATGGTCCTGTATGTGTAGTCTTGTCTGTCTGGTCTTGCCTGTCTAGTCCTCTCTGTCTGGTCTTGTCTGTCCGGTCTTTTCCGTCTAGTCTTGTCTGTCTAATCTTGTCAGTCTAGTCTTAACAGTCTACTCTTATCTTTCTAGTATTGTATATTTAAACTTGTCTGCCTACTCTTGTCTGTCTAGTCTTTGACTGTCCAGTCTTGCCTTACTACTCATGTCTGTCTACTCGTGTCGGTCTAGTCTTATCTGTCTAATCTTGTCCGTCTAATCTTGTCTCTCTCGTCCCGTCTGTCTAGTCTTATCTGTCTAGTTTTGCCTGTCTAATCTTGCCTACCTAGTCTTGCCTGTCTAGTCTTGCCTACCTAGTCCTGCCTGTCTACACTTATCTCTTTAGTCTTGTCTATCTCCTGTCTGCGTAGTCTTGTCTCTCTCGTCTTTTCTGTCTACTCTTGTCTGATTAGTATTGTCTGTCTAGTCTTGTCTGTCTGGACTTGTCTGTCTAGTGTTGCCTAGCTCATGTCTTGTCTGTCTCTTCTTGTCTGTCTAGTCTTATCTGTTTAGTCTTTTCTGTTTAGTCTTGTCTATCTAGACTTGTCTGTTTAGACTTGTCTGTCTAACTATGCCTGTCTACTATCATTTGTCTAGTCTTGTCTTGCCTTGTCTGTCTCGTCTTGTCCATCTAGTCTTATGTGTCTAATCTTGTCTATCTAGTCTTATCCTTTTTTTCAAAGGGTGGGGGGGGGGGGGAATACCTTTACGTACAAACCCCTAGGACAAGATATCCTAGGGAGTGTGGGACTCACCCGGCTTGGTGTTAGCACCGGTCTTTGACTGTCCAGTCTTGCCTTACTACTCATGTCTGTCTACTCGTGTCGGTCTAGTCTTATCTGTCTAATCTTGTCCGTCTAATCTTGTCTCTCTCGTCCCGTCTGTCTAGTCTTATCTGTCTAGTTTTGCCTGTCTAATCTTGCCTACCTAGTCTTGCCTGTCTAGTCTTGCCTACCTAGTCCTGTCTGTCTGGTCTTGTCTGTCTGGTCTTGCCTGTCTAGTCCTCTTTGTCTGGTCTTGTCTGTCTAGTCTTATCTATCTAGTCTTGCCTGTCTACACTTATCTCTTTAGTCTTGTCTATCTCCTGTCTGCGTAGTCTTGTCTCTCTCGTCTTTTCTGTCTACTCTTGTCTGCTTAGTATTGTCTGTCTAGTCTTGTCTGTCTGGACTTGTCTGTCTAGTGTTGCCTAGCTCATGTCTTGTCGGTCTCTTCTTGTCTGTCTAGTCTTATCTGTTTAGTCTTTTCTGTCTAGTCTTGTCTATCTAGACTTGTCTGTTTAGACTTGTCTGTCTAACTATGCCTGTCTACTATCATTTGTCTAGTCTTATCTTGCCTTGTCTGTCTCGTCTTGTCCATCTAGTCTTATGTGTCTAATCTTGTCTATCTAGTCTTATCTTTTTTTTCAAAGGGGGGGGGGGAATACCTTTACGTACAAACCCCTAGGACAAGATATCCTAGGGAGTGTGGGACTCACCCGGCTTGGTGTTAGCACCGGTCATACCCACTAAAAACCACACCCCTTTTTCTTTGGTTCATTGCTTCTAGCATTTGCCGGAATATTGTCACGGAACCGCTTTCGCTTTACATCGAGACATTCTGGTGCTTATTATTAGTTGTTTTTTTTCTATCCGTTTATCAAGACAAATCTCTTTTTCTTTGACGATTTTCCTTATAAACGAACTTATTGGTTTCCATTTTCCATCCAGCATCTCGGCTATTATATTGTCCGTTGTAATTTGCCTTCCAATTTCCTTTTCCAATGCTTGCCTCTCTATGGTCCATTGCTGGCACTCCAGCACTGCATGCTTCGGCGTGCCCTCCTTCTCCCCACAGTGCTGGCATATGTTGGTTCTACTTTTCCCAATCCTTGCGAGATATGTTTCGAAGTTACCATGCACCGTTAGAAATTGGGTTATCCAGTAGTCTAGGGCACCTTCTTTCCTTAGGGCCCAGGAGACAGGGTCTCGTATAATCTTCTGTGTCCAACAGTCACAGTTAGTTGCTGTATTAAGATTGCAGTAACTTCAAGAGTCTGGGTGCTGGAGCAGCACACGATTGTCGGTGCCAGCTGATCAGGCGTAGTTTGGGTATCCACGTCGTATGTCGGTATCTCTATTTTTTTCCCATCTGTGGGTCTTTCCATTTCGGGGGGGTGTAAGGGGGAGAAGGTAAAAAAGGTCACATACCACCCCAAATGTCAACCTCACCTGCACGAGCGATGACCTCGGTCATCCGGTGCACCCTGCTACGTAACAAACGAGGCTCTGACGACCGAGTAACGGCGGAATAACCGTCAAAACGGGAGTAAAGGAAATGATACTCCCCGACGACCCCTATCAACCCGCATTGGCCAGCGTGATAGGTAACGGCTAAACCCCTCTTAATATGAAAGACACAACAAGAACGCGGCCCTTAGTCCCCGGCGGACCGCTAGCACCTAACCAAGGTAGCGGTTGGATCAAGCAGCGGTCAAAGGGTGCAAAGAATCACCGGGAAACAACAGGCTACCAAAACAAACGACGTACACTGCACATCTGTACTTATAACACGAGAACGCTTTCCAGCGAAGAAAAAGTACTCCAACTCGAAGAAGAACTAAACCAAATTTACTGGGATATAGTAGGTCTGAGGCTGAGATACGAAGAAGAGGAGAAGAGCAGATTACCCTAAAATCAGGAAATACCTTATATTACAGAGGAAACGAAGAGAGCTCCGACGGAGGAGTAGGTTTCATAATACATAAAAAACACACAAAACAGATCCTACACATAGAGAGCATAAGCCCCAGAGTATGCTTTATAATACTGAAACTAAACCAAAGATATAACATAAAGATCATCCAAGTGTATGCCCCAACATCCACACACACAGAGGAAGAAATCGAGACCTTCTATGAAGACATCTACTCTGCAATGTCAAAAACTCCAACATACTACACACTAATAGTTGGAGATTTAAACGCCAAGCTGGGTAAGAAGCAAGACGACAGCGAAATTTCCCTGGGACAATACGGGATAGGAGAAAGAAATGATAGGGGAAACACCTTACTGCAATTCATTTTAGAACATCGTATGAATGCTATGAATACCTTTTTTAAGAAAGCCGAACACCGGAAATGGACCTGGGCGAGCCCTGACGGAAATACACGAAACGAAATAGATTTCATCATCACAGATAAAAAACAAATCGTACAGGATGTCACAATACTCAACCGGGTGTCAGTGGGAAGCGACCACAGGATGCTAAGAGCAAAAGTTGTGCTACGATTGAAAAAGGAGAGAAGACTAGGAATACAAGAAATCCTTAGCAGAACGACTAGGACACGGTAACATCGAGGAAATGAGTATAGAAACCTTGAGCAATGCAATCGTAACATCGATACAAGAGGCAAAACAGATACATGGTACGAAACTGAACAGGGAAGAAGGGAAACTATCAGCAAACACACGAAAACTTATGAAACAAAGGCGAGAAAAACTACAAAAGCACCTACTACATACAGACCAGCTGAGAACACTAAATAAAGAAATATCAAAGGCCGCAAGGAAAGATATTAGAAACTATAACAAAACACGGATAGCGAAGACTATCGAAGAGAACAAAAGCATGAAAGTACTGAGACAGAAAATAACACCTGGAAAAGCAGAAATTACCAAACTCGAGGACCAAAACGGGCAAACTATCAGGAACAAAGAAGAGATCCTGGAAATCGTAAAACGCTTCTATTCAAATCTCTATAGCGCTCAAGAAATACCAGAGCCGGAATATACCCGTACCATCCCCCAAATTTTAAACCAAGGATCAGAAGGTCTACCGGAGATAACCCAAGAGGAAATCTCAAAATCAATTACGGATATGAAAAATAACAAGGCGCCCGAGGAGGATGATATTGCGATCGAACAGATTAAGGAAGGGGGAGTCGAGCTATTAGAAGCCATAAAGAGTTTATTCAACAAATGTCTCACGGAAGGAATAACACCAACAGCATGGGAAAATGCAATCATTGTTATTATACACAAAAAGGGAAACACGGCTGACCTAAAAAACTACAGGCCAATAAGCCTGCTTTCGCACCTCTATAAACTCTTCACCAAAATCATAACTAGACGCCTCACAACCAAACTTGACCTTTATCAACCGCCTGAACAAGCAGGATTCAGAGCCGGATACGGAACGAACGACCACCTGCAAACCATCAAAACCGTAATAGAGAAATGTGTCGAATACAACAAGCCACTCGTCCTTGCCTTCGTGGACTACGAGAAGGCATTTGACTCATCAACCACAATGAGATGTTTAAGGCACTGGCGAATTGCCGAATAGACCATAGGTACTCGGAGACTCTACAGCACATATACAAAAATGCTACCGCAAGCGTTAAACTACACGAAAAAACGGACAGATTCAGAATACAAGGCGGCGTCCGACAAGGTGACACCATCTCGCCTAAACTATTTACAAACCTCATGGAGTACATGTTCAAGACCATAAAACTAGAAGATATGGGCGTAAACATCAATGGCGAAAACCTCAACCATCTACGGTTCGCAGACGACATTGTGCTAATTTTGGATAGCCTAGATAAGACTGAAAAAATGCTTAAGAAGCTGGCAGGACAATCAAGAAAAGTCGGCCTTAAAATAAACATCTCGAAAACGGAATTTATGACCAACCTAGTACCTTCCCGAAACTTTATAATGGAAGGGATTAAGATCCGGCAAGTCACCTCATACAAGTATCTAGGCCACGAGATTAAAATCGGCAGAGACAACCAGACACATGAGATTGGAAGGAGGCTAAGACTAACGTGTGCAGCCTACGGAAAACTAAAACACATTTTCAAATCCGACATCCCCAACTGCCTAAAACGTAGGGTGTTTGACCAGTGCATCCTACCAGTCTTAACCTACGGAGCGGAGACTCTAACACTCACACAAAAGTCCGTCCAAAAGATCAGAGTGGCGCAACGAGCCATGGAACGTTCCATGCTCGGAATTACATTGCGAGATAAAGTGCGGAATGAAGTACTAAGACAGCGATCTGGGGTTAGCGATGCAATTTAAGTAATAACCAAACTAAAATGGAACTGGTCCGGGCATGTCGCAAGGATGCCAAACAACAGATGGACCAAAAAGATCCTGGAATGGCGACCTAGACAGGAGGCATACAGAAGTAGAGGACGCCCACCCACCCGATGGACAGACGATGTGAAACGCATCGCCACCAACTGGATGCAAGAAGCACAAGATAGAAGTAGATGGAAGATGTTAAGAGAGATGTCCAGCAGTGGACGAGACAGGCTGAATAAAGAAGAAAGAAGAAGTGGGCCTCGAACCATTTCTGTGCCGTCTCCTTGTTTAGTGCGTCCACTTGTTTTTTCATGTGCCCTATGGCTGTTTTTATTTCCCTTTTCGTGTTGGGGTTTTCCTCTGTTATTTCGGCTAGCTGAGCCGTGCAATTCGTCATCATATTAATTGCTTCAATTACGTTGAACGCAGTTGAGCACTCCTTTCTTTTAACAGGGTCTATAGAGTCAGGATCGGTGGACTCAATAGATGTGTCTCCCACTTCCCGTTTTTTGGTCATTAAGGCAGCAGGTAAAGAATTTCACCTTTGCCTTTGCCCGGGGAGCTGCAGTGCTGGGCGGTCGTTGGTTGGCGGTCGGGGGGAGCCCGCCCGCACACTCCCTACACCGACCGGTACTGAGGTATCACTCCTCTGTACCGTAAACGATTTGTCCTTTTCCGTATTCATTTTCATTGTCATAATGGCTGACCTTCCTGCGTCCGCGCCACTGGAAGCAGGAGATTTTTTTTGTTGAAGAGATTGTTTTCCTCTATGCAAGCCTGTTGGTCCACGGGAGCTTATTTTATTTGGCTCCTACCCTCCAACCCTGCTGGATGCAGAGCCGGCGAGCTTCCCCTATCCGCCACCCGGAGGACGCGCTCGGTCGGGGTTTCCGGTATCCCCACCCCCCAACTAGGGAGCCCAAGATCTAGTCTTGTTTGTCTAGTCCTGTCTGTCTACTCTTGTCTGTCTACTCTTTTCTGCCTAGTCTTGTCTCTCTAGTCTTGTCTCTCTCGTCTTGTCTGTCTAGACTTGTCTGTTTACTCTTGTTTGTCTAGCCCGGTTTGACAAAGACGTGGTTGCAATCTGCACTTGGTATTAAAGAAGGAGACATTAAAATAAAAAAAACATCAGACCTAGGGATGGTAACAGTCAAGCGGCAACGATAACTCTTAAACTCTTAACTCCCAAAATACAGGCAAATAAGCTCCTAGACAAAGGAAAGGTTAAGATTGGGTGGTTATGCTGCAGAGTAAGGGAGAGGATAGATATAATGCGATGCTATAAATGCTGAGAGACAGGCCACTTTGCAAACTCTTGTACAGGACCAGATAGGAAGAAGATGTGCCTCAGATGTGGTCAAGAGGGACATCAGGCAAAAGATTTCCAGGAAGAATTGTACTGCCCAATCTGTAAGCTGAAAGAACACCATGCATATTCCGGAACTTGTCCTGCACAAAATATAAAAAAGCGCTGTCCGAGGCACTAAGATTGAGACGGCAAAAAGTAACCAAAAATGATTAAAATCATCAAAATCAACCTCATGAGATGTCGTGCCGCACACGATCTCCTGACTGACACGGAAATGGAACCCAAGACAGATATTCTTATAGTTAGCGAACCTAATACAAAAATAGTGAGCGCGGGTGACTGGTTTGCTGACCAGAGAAAATATACTGCAATAGTAGACACAAATCGCAACCTATCGATAATAAAAACTGGAAGTGGACCAATAGAGACCAAGGACTATGTCATATATAGCTGCTATCTCTCACCTAACGCCCAAGTAGACCAGATGGATTAGTGCCTTGGGGCGCTAAGTCAAAGTCTGAAAGAACAATACCAAAATTTAAAAAATAAATCTGGTGACTTGTCCCCCTACAAGGGAATGCCCACATATTGAAAAGAGAGGAGACACGCTTATGATCTGGGCAGCAGAAATGGATGACGTTCTACCAATCTAAGGAGTGCAAGGATTTATAAGGGGGAACTCAAGCTCCATAATAGACCTAAGATTCTCTACAAGTACTATTTCTAGCAAGATACTAGACTGGAGAGTATTGGACAAGGAAACAATGAGCGATCACCGATACGTAGCGTACAAAATAGGAAAAATGAGGGATTACAAACAAATAACCCCGTATAGGAAAACAGGTTTGAATAAGTGCCAGCGACAAAGAACAAGAAAATAAGAAGAAGAAAAGACCAATGCAATATTAACCAAATACCAAAATCTCAAGAAGCAACTGAAGCACGAAATAAACACGGCCAAGCGAAAACCTTGGAATAAACTGTGCGATGACCTGCAAGACCTGAAGTACGACATATAAGTAGATGCCTTCCAAATCTGCAAGAAAAGGCTGAAGATCCAACAACCAAATGTCAAAATGCCTATGTAGGAAATCAAACGCAAAGTCGAAGTACTCTTTCACGTCAGGAGGTAGTGAAATGGCAGCAACCAACAGTAGAGGAAGTACCGCTGTTTACGGAGAGCTAATAAACGCAATAAAGCGAAAGAGTAAAGGAAAAGCGCTACATGCGGACCATGTAATACTTACTGAAATAATAAAACTTTCCGCTGCACAGGAACCACAGTTCTTGCTAGACATAATGAACGAGCATCTTGCTGTCGGAAACTTCCCGAATAGATGAAAACGGGCGAAACTGGTACTACTTCGAAAAACGATAAGCCCATATCATACAGGCCTGTTATATAATTTGGGGAAGCTCTTAGGACACCTACTCTTGCATAGGCTGAAAACAGATATTGAATCTGGAGCTGGATTGTCGTTAAAGAAGCGGCTTCATAGAAGGCAAATCCATCAGCCATGCTATTGAAGCCGTCATGAAGATCGCAGAAAATGCTAAATCAGGGACCCAAAGATCACGAAGAATATGTGCATTAATAACACTGGTCGTACGAAATACTTTAAACACAGCCGATTGGAAACTCATTATCGATGATCTAATAGCAAAAGAAATATATCTCCCTACCTGCTAAGAATTATTCAAAGCAATTTTACCAGTAGAACGATCATTTTGCAAACGAATGACGATACAGAGGAAATAATAGTTAGTAGTGTCGTACCACAGCGATAGGTTATGTTCCACTTTGTGGAACATACTTTATGATGTAGCCCTCATGTTAAAACTTCCGGAGGGAGTTAGTCTAATAGTTTTTGCGGACGATTTAGCTCTTGTAATAACAGCAAAGTTTGAACAGACGGTGATACTAACTGAAAACCAAGCAATATCCCAAATTAACTTCTGGATGCAATCGAAAAAATTAAATCTCGCACCAGAGAAAACAGAAGCGTCCCTACTAATGGGACTGACGACGCTTGCGAACATAACGTTCAAAATAAACAACATAAGCATCGCCCCAAAAGAGTCATTAAAATACCTAGGTGTCATCATAGATAAGAGGCTCTTTTTCATTCCCCATCTTAACGAAGCCGCAGAAAAAGGTATGAAAGCAATGGTATCAATAGAAAAACTTTTGCCTAACGAAGGGGGGGGGGGGGCGAAGAGCGGTAAACGTTGCGTGGTCTAGTCGGTTATGCTATATGGGGTCCCAATATGGGCACAGCATCTTACATCTAAGCTAGCTATCGATAAACTTTTGATAGTCCAGAGAAATCACTAAGGATTTGCTGCGCATACAAAACAGTGTCTGGCGACGCTGCCCTAGTCATTGCTGGTATACCACCTGGTGTTTAGTATACCAAAATCTAAACCAGGTTCTTGGAAAAATGCAAGGAAAATTTCTAGACTTAATATGTACGAAGAAATCGTCAGGTAAAGGGCAACGTACGAGGAAGCTAAGACCCAAAATAGTTCCGTACAACGAACACGGAGAAATCGATTACCATCTAACCCAATTTCTTACTGGCCATGGCTGCTATTAAGATTATTTACAGAAAATACGATCACTTGATAATCTGTGTGACTATTGCGGTGAAGAAGGCTCAGTTACCCACACAATATTTGAATGCTGAAAATGGACGTGAGAAATGGAACTCCAAAAATCAAATATGGACAAAAGCTTCGAACCCAGAAGTGTAATAGACAACATGTTAGAAAGCAAGGAAAACTGGGACAAGATAAACAAACTTGTCAAATTTATCATCAGCACAAAAGAAGAAGACGATTGAAAATGGCACAAAAGATATGGACTTTAGAAAATATAGTACACATTAAATAATATTTTATTATTACCAGCACGCCCTATTTTGTTCCGATGTGCTTGGATGGCGTCAATAAACAAAAAAAAGCCTTGTTTGTCTGTATTGTCTTGTCCGTCTGGTCTTGTCTGTCTAGTCTTGGATGTCTAGTCTTGTCTGTTTAGTCTGTCCATTCTTGTCTATCTAGTCCTGTCTGTCTAGTCTTATATGTCTCGTATTGTCTGTCTAGTCCTGTCTGTATAGTCTTGCCTGTCTAGTCTTGCCTATATACTCATGTCTTTCTAGTCCTGTCTGTCTCGTCTTGTCTTTCTAGTCTTGTCTGTCTAGTGTTGTAGGTCTGGACTTGTAGGTCTGGACTTGTCTGTCTAGTTTTGTAGGTCTAGTGTAGCCTGTCTAGTTTTGTCAGTCCAGTCTTGTCTGTCTAATCTTGTCTATCTAATTTTGTCTGTCTTGTCTTATCTGTCTAGTCTTGCCTGTCTTGTCTTGTATGTCTAGTCTTATCTGTCTAGTCGTGTCTGTCTAGTATTGTCTGTCTAGTCTTGTTTGTCTAGTCATGTCTGTCTTGTCTTGTCTGTCTAGGCTTGTCTGCCTAGTCTTTTCAGTCTAGTCTTATCTGTATAGTCTTGCTTCTCTAGTCTTGTCTTATAGTCTTGTCTGTCCAGTCCTGTCTGTCTACTCTTGTCTATCTGTCTTGTCTGTCATATCTATCTCTTGTATGTCTAGTCCTGTCAGTCTAGTCTCCTTTGACTAGCCTTGCCTGTCTAGTCTTGTCTGTCTAGTCTTGTCTGTCTAGTCTTGTTTGTCTAGTCTTGTCCGCCTAGTCTTGTCTATTTAGGCTTGTTTGTCTAGTCTTGTCTGTATAGTCTTGTTTGTTTAGTTTTGTCTGTATAGTCTTGTCTGTCCAGTCCTGTCAATCTAGTCTTGCCTGTCTGTCTAGTCTTGTCTGTCTCTTTTGTCTGTCTTATCTATCTCTTGTCTATATACTCCTGTCGATCTAGGCTTTTCTGACTAGCCTTGCCTGTTTAGTCTTGTCTGTCTATTCTTGTCTATCTAGTCTTGTCTGTCTGGTCTGTCTAGTCTTTTCTGTCTAAGTCTTATCTGTCTAGTCTCGTCTGTCTAGTCTTGTCTGTTTAGTCTTGTCTGTCTAGTCTTGTCTATATAGTCTTGTCTGCCGAGTCTTGTCTATCTAGTCTTGTCTGTCTAGCCCTGTATGTCTAGTCTTTTCTATCTAATCTTGTATGTAATATAACTTTAATATAACTCTATAGTATATCTTGAATTTTCTGAAGCAGAAGAAAAGTAACAAGAAAATTTAACCATCACTATATAGAAAAAAGATTGAAGGTTTCCTTAATAAATTCATATTAATAGTGAAAGTAATGGCCAGCAAACAACAACAGCGTCTAAAAAAATCCACCCTAACCCATAAAACTCTAACGTTACGCATAAGAAATGTCAACAAAACAGAGAGAGAAAAAAAGTAGAAATATAAACCGGTCGAAAGGCAGTGCCACAAGTGTTTAGGGGTTCTTTACACCCCCGATCGGGCTCGTAACCTTAGCCAACGTAACCTTCCACACATGTATTTAAGCCGTGGGAAAAAGAACATGTGCATAACCGTACCATCTTATAAAAACATTCGTTCTACACGCATCGTCTCTTTACCCCAAACACTCGTCGCAAACCGTCGCAGTTACCCCTGTATACGATTTATTTTAGCAAGTTCCCCGCAAGCCGCATTCAACGTCGCTGAAACTTCAGCTTGGTTCCTTCGGTATTCACAACGCACACACCCTCACCCAAACACCTGCAAGGGCCAAAGAAGGAAAAGGGTCGCTTAGGGTTCCGTGTTTTGCTGTATATCAGAGTAACATACGGGTCACTTTCAATACAAATCACATTGGTGAACAGGTGCTTAGTATATACAAAAGGTTTTTTTTTATATTTGGGATGGACAGAAATCCCTTGAGGATTTTACTAATGCTTTACGATTTTATTTTTTTGTAAATAAATATGAGGAATAGTGGAATCGGTAACGGATTTGAATTATTCATTCCATTAATTTGTTTGGTTGAATAAATCAAATCTCGTGAAGATTTCTATCGGTTGTTTCTTTCTTCGGTTTTGATTTTGAAATGAATTAATGCTGCTACCTGATAACAAATTATCATATTATGAATGGACAACAGAAACTTTCAATTTTTTGATAAATAACTTAATGTCGTCAAATCTCAATCCTTTCTTCACAAATGCTTTGAAATGTTTCAATAAATGCTGCATAGATAAAAGAAAACTTGCAGCTTCCAAGATTAAACATATTAAAACTTAACAGTTAAGTTACTTAAGACGCACAGCTACTCAGTTGTCCATAAACTAAATCAAAAGAAACATGTTTTCTCTGTTACATATTACATTGTATACAAACGTTTGAAATTCTCTGTTTTTCTATTTATGTGTAATAAACAACTATTAAAATGTTTACAATATCGTAAAATAAAAAAATATATATATACTGGTGTATAATTTGTAGTATTGCTGCGCATTTATGAAAATTATTTTATTATTGAAATGTTTGAACAAAACAAACCCAATTATTTGTCTGCAACTATTAAATTTACGCAGTAAACACCCAGCCCAAGTTGAAAAAAATGTTTTATTATATTAAAATTTTAATGGTCGCTCACGAGATATACATGTGATAACCGATACAACTTCTAGTGGCCGATCACACAACATGTGTATGATACTACCGGCGATAGTTATTGTATTATTTCGTGAATTTATATAAAGTTTTTTTTTATCATTTCATTCATCATCATCATCATCATCAATATCACCATCATTACCATTATTATTGTCATCTTCATTATTATCATCATCTTACCATCATCATATAGTTTTAATTATTTCTTGAATTTTTTTATTTTTTTGTATTTAATTCATCATTATCATCAACACCAATATTATCATCAACACAATCTTCAGCATCATTATCACCGTCAACATCGCCATCATCATCATCACATTATCATCACAACATCAGCATCATCATTATCGAATTATTTCGTCCGTTTAGACTGGTCTAAATTGAACTAGACTACTCTGTGGTCTAGACTGGTCTATGTTGGACTTGAATGAAATAGATTGGTCTACACTGAACTGGATTACACTAGACTTGGCTTGAGTGGTCTAGGCTTCGACTAAACTGGTCTAAATTAAACTAAACAAGACTAGACTGGTTCATTGCACTAGCATGAACCAGATTGGTCTACACTGGACTGGTTTGAAGTACACTAGACTTGGCTTGAGTGGAATAGAATAGTATAAATTGAAGTAAACTAGACTAGACTGGTCTAGATTGCTCCACCAAATTGGACTAGACTAGACTAATAATATATAAAAATAATACAAAACATAAAACATGACACCCCGGGCCCGCATTACTGCAGGGTGTATGTCCTATTCTACTCAGTGGGTATGTTCAGATGCCTCCTCTCTGCGGCTTGTCTCAACTTATTGTCTTCCTCCTTTTGGGTCATTATGTCTTTTATAGCTTTGTTCACGTTGTCCCAGTTTTTTTTCTGTTCTTATCATGTGGTCTGTTATTCTTGTTGGTTCTAACAGTCCGTCCTGCATTATCGTTGCTCGCTCGCTTTCCCATCTATCGCAGACGAATAGGGTGTGGTACACGCTGTCGTCCTCTTCGCAGTAGTCACACTGTGCTTCTGTTGCTCTGCCAATGCTGTGCAAGTGGTCCTTGAAACATCCATGCTCCGTGAGAATTTGTGTCTGGTGGAAGTTCGGTTCTCCGTGCTTTCTGTTTTTCCATTTGATTCGGTCCGCGATTAATAATCTGGTCCATTGTCCCCTTTCTGCATGCTCCCATTTTCTTTGCCATTCCTTGCGCGTATTTTGCCTGGCTGTTTCTTTTTTGACTTTGTCTCGGCCTGCTAGGTAGAAAGACATGCGTTCTTGCGCAGTCAGCTCGATGGGGACGATACCGGCGATTACGAGAGCTGCGTCTCTAGATACGGTCCGGTATGCACTGCAAATCCGTAATGCCATTTTTCTTTGTACCTTGGCCAGTTGCTGCTTCTTTCTTTCTGTCAGTGCGTTAGCCCACACAGGAGCCCCGTACAACATGATGGAGTGGGCCACTGAGCTAAGCAGCCTGCGTTTGCTGCATGTTCGACCTCTGACGTTTGGCATCAGCTTTTGTAGCGCGTATGCGGTTTTTGCGGCTTTTGAGGCAGCACAGCTTATATGTGCTTAGAAGTTTAATCCTCCTTCTATGACGAATCCCAGATATTTTAGACTTGGATTTGATCTTCGTCTCTTGTATCCAAAAGCATATCGGTGCGAGCTTTCTTTCGCTGCTCAGAAGCACGGCCTCTGTTTTTTTCTAGCGCAAGCCTTAACTCCTTACTTGTCATCCATTTGTTTATTTTTTCGAACGCTATATTTGCTTTCTGCATCAGGCCCTCTTTTCGGTCTTTGCAGTTACGACTATTGCTAGGTCATCTGCAAATCCTATTGTGGTTACTCCTTCGGGTTGTGTAATTTTGAGCACTCCATCGAACATCACGTTCCAGAGTGTGGGGCTCAGAACCGATCCCTGTGGGACCCCACTGGAGATTGTATTCTCTCGTGTCGTTTCCTATTTCGTGACTGATCATATGATTGTTTAGGTAGCTCCTTATCATTCTTTGTAGGCATAGATATTTCGGTCGTTATGTGCTGCCAGGATGCAGAGTTAAAGGTATTTCTCACGTCTAACGTAATGAGTGCACATATTTGGCGGTTCCGTCCAGTTCTCATCGACCTTCTCTGAATCCGTATTGTCTTGTGGATTATTCCTTTCCTGGAGCTTTCAACTCCTTTTTTATCCGTATCAGTAGCAGCTGTTAAAGAAGTTTTTCCATAGTGTCTAGAAGACATAAGGGCCTGTACGACGTTGTCTCTCCCACTGGTGTATCGCCTTTTCTTAAAAGTACTAGTCTTGCTCTCTTCTATGTTTCTGGGAAGGTTCCAGTCCTAATGTTTTCATTAATCACTGCAAGTACAGCTTGTGGGTATTGTTGTACCGTTCTTTTGATGATCTCTGCAGGTATGTTGTCCGGTCCTGTGGCTCTGATACTACGAAGTCAGGCTACTGAATTTTTCCTCGTTTATCTTTTTTAGGTTCCATCCAGGTTTCATTGCTAGGTATTGTTTATGTTGTTTGGTCCGGGGTTCATTCGCCACTGTGAATACTATATATTTGTGGTCACTGAGGGATTCTTTGTCGAGTACCATCCATCCTGTAATTCTTTTACCGATTTTCTATGTCACGAATATTAGATCTATTATCGATCCAGATTTTCCCCTCTCGAAGATATATTCGTTTCCCTCATTCTGGATAAAGACGTCAGTTTCAGCTGCCCAGTCTGTTATCATATCACCTCGCTCGTCTGTTTCTTGAGGTCCCTACTCCGTTGATTTAGCGTTGAAATCACCCGCTACAACAATTTCTTTTGTCGTACCTCTTATATCGCTGCTTAGTGCCGCAAGGGGTGTTGCTAGTTGTATGAAGGTCTCGTTCGGTGAGAAGTAGCAGCTATACAGTCTAAACTGTTGCACTTCTACCCAAACAAAGCCTGTCCCACTGCCTGAGCGTGTAGCTGGACTAGACTAGACTAAACTGCACTAAATTGAATTAAACTGGACTATACTGAATGATCTTCAACAGACTGACTAGACTAGACTAGACTGAACTAGACGAGACTGGATTCGACTGAACTGAAGTGGAGTAGACTACACCGACTGAACTAGACTGTTGGATTAGACTGGACTACACCTTCCAAGACTGAACTAGACTAGACGACATATAACGAAACACGACTAGACTGAAATACCCTGTATTAGACAAGTAGAGTGGACAAGATTAGAGTATATAGGAATAGTCTGAACTAGACAGAAGTAATATAGAGCAGATGGGTTGGTCTACACTAGACTAGACTAGACGATATTTACACAGGAAATGATTTGAGTGGACTAGAAGACTGGCCAAGATTTGATCCGATTGGACTGAACTAGACTAGACAAGTCTTGACTTGTCAAAACTAGACTGGACTAGCCTGGATTAAACTTGACAAGACTGTACAAGACTGGAGTAGACTGAACTATACCGTACTAGACTCTACTACATTGAACTAGACTAAACTGATGTAGACTAGACTTTTATTTTTTTTTATTTTTATTGTGGTTTGGGGGAAGCTCTATCAGCCAGAGTGTGAGGCTCTCACTCACTAAACCCCCTTTAGACTTGGCTTCTCTATGCTTCACCCCGGTATCGCTTGCGCATGTCTTCAGGGTGGGCAGCCCGGACGGTCAGTGCCGCCCTAGTTTGATGAGAGTTATCTATTATTTTCGCTCAATTTGAGTGAACTAGTCCTTCTACTAAGACTCTCGTCTATCGTTCTTTTCCCTAGGTTAGATGTTTAGTTCTGCATCGACTTCGATGTTTGCCGCAAGCTGCGCTTTCCAGGCTCTTTTGCCCTCTTCTTTCCTCGTCATTATTTCCATGGTATATGCTTTTATCGCCTCCCAGTCGTCTTCATTGCGCAGCATGATTTGTGTTAGATTTCCTACCTCGAGCACTATACCACCGAGTTTCACCTGAACAGTGTGCTCTGCGTCATCCGGACTTTGGCCACATGAAAAGCACTCTAGATTGTTCCTCTTTTTGAACCTCTCTAGATAGGAATTGAAGCATCCGTGGCCCGTGAGCGCTTGGGTAATATGGTATCCCATTTGCCCGTGGGTGCGGTCATACCCACGGGCAAACGCTACGTGAGGGATGAGCCTATGGGTCCATCGTCCTGACGTATCTGTCTCCCACTGGGTCTGCCATCTCTCCATGAGTCGCTGGCACGCTCTAACCTTGGCACCTTCTTTGGCCTGCTCCTTTTCTTCTTTCCTGGCGTACTGACCTAGTTCGTCGTAGATCTCCTTTCTCACAGCTCCAGCTTTCCCCAGATTTCCGCGCCGTAGAGTATCTGTGCTTGTATCACGCTATTTAGCAGTCTTCTTTTTGCCTCACGAGGCCCTCCAACGTTTGACACGAGCCTTGCAAGGCTTGCCGCTGTTGCTGCTGCTTTTTCGATCTTGGTAACATGTTCTACATACCGAAGTCCGCTGTCAAGCTGTACCCCGAGGTATCTCACCGCCTTTGCCCGTGGTACTTCCTGCCCTTCCAGAGTGAGAATCGGTGGAACAAACATCCTCTTATCTGTTACCAGTACTGCTTCCGTCTTATGTACTGCTAGTTGCTGTCCGTTTTCCTTCATCCAGTTGCTAGCACGTCGGTGACACTCATTTGTTACTGCCTCGAGTGTGGTAGGAATTCTCGCTGTTACTACTACTGCCACGTCATCAGCGAAGCCAACGAGGTTCGCGTCTTTTGGTAGTCTCGGGTTCAGTAGACCGTCATACATGATGTTCCACAGAAAGTTCCCAAGGACCGATCCCTGCGGAACCCCTGCAGTCACCTCATACTCAACCTGGCCGTCTTCCGTGTCGTAGAGAAGGATTCTGTTACTCAAGTAACTGCTTATTATTTTCCTTAGGTACTCCGGTACTCGTCTCTGTTCTAAGGTGTTTAGGATCGCATCCCACCGCGCCGAGTTGAAGGCATTCTTGATGTGGAGCGTCACAAGTGCACAAAAGCCCTGTGTCTTCCAGGTCCCCTGTTTGACCTTCCTGGCGTCTCGATCACACTCGCAATAGCGTCCACCGTTGACTTCCCTTTCCTAAAACCGTATTGCCGCTGGGACATGCCCCCGTTTTCGTCGATATGTTTTTCTAGTCTTTGGAGCAACAGTCTCTCCAGTAACTTCCCCATGTTGTCAAGGAGGCAGATCGGTCTGTATGAGGATAGTTCCTCCAGAGGCTTATTCCCTTAGGTGAAGAATTTAAGAAGCTAACAATCTGTTAGTGGCCGATCACACAACATTGTGTGATGCTACCGGCCATGGCTATTGAATTATTTCGTAAATTTATATAAACTTATTTTTATTTAATTCCTTAAAAATATTGCCGGCCCCTTTAACCGGCGTTGTTTAACTGTATAGATGTGCGGCTAATAAAATGTTAATCAAGCCTAAAATATGCCGGTACTTACGTACTAACTCCACCGCAGCTACAGATTTAAATAAAATGGATGGTTAAAATGATTAGGTTATAACGAGTAGATAAATGCAGACCACATATCGCGCAGTAGCGCGACCTCTCGATCCGAAATAAGAAAAAGTATTGGATAAGGGTTAGATTAGGTTATAGTAGAACAGATAAATCCAGACCACATATCGCATAGTAGTGCGACCTCTCGCTGCGGTGGCGTTAATACGTAAGTACCCAGTCCTTACCCAGTACCAATGTCCCTTCTATTGTTTTTTTTTTTCTGGAAAGCAATTTCAATATTTTGTTTGCATAATTAGCAGTATTTTAACCAACCAACTTCATTCGAAACCACATTGTTATTATTATTATTTTATTATATAGCAAAGTGAAAACTTCGTTTGTTGTGGACAATTCTTGTATTATTTGAACATTTCTTTTTCTTTTTTGAAGATTGTACTTAGTAAACTAGGTCGCATTACACATCACATTGCATATTAGGCCATATGTATATGTCAACTACAATGATCGTGCATATTGCATATTAAATACGGAATATATTAATAAAAACTATTAAAAGCTTTTTCTATTAATCGCATTAATTAATAATAGATTTGATATTTGACATAGAAATTGCGAATGCGTTTAACAAGTATAAATAAACTGTCTATATCAGGGGTGGCTAAAACGTGGCGCATGCGCTAAACATGGCGCATTGGATGATTATAAGTGGCACATCGGGCATTTGTGAGTTAGAGACCCTCTGTGAGAGTTTGGCACTGTTCCATCATATTTCAGCTATTTCGTAGCGCGATGATAAGAATCGAATCCAAAAATTCATTTCTGCCAAGTTCTGAATATACTAAAATTTAATATAAGGGTATGTAAGTATATAAATTTAATATAACAGTATATACTTAGACTGGATATGCAAGGGTAAAAGTACGTAGTTCGCAAAATGTACACATTTGCTGGCATATGTACACATATACCTTCTTTGTTGGTAAATGTAAGTTCAACTTACATTTACCAACTATTTCCGGTAAATTTGTACATATGCCTAATGATGTTGGCAAAAACACCTAATATTTACTTTTCTGGACGTGATTAGGTCTCATAAATAATGAATTTCGAATTCAATTCAATTCAATCAAAAAAGAAATTTATTATACAAGCGGATAAAATTATAAGGAATATGTATAACGGATAAGGTATAACGAACGTATTCTTATAATTTTTTTTAAAATAAATTATGTTCAAAATATATTAATTGTTATTATTTATAATAAAATAATATAAATTACTTCAAATACATTTTAACCTTAATATACAAGTAAATTTTATTTATGTTTATCATTTTTTAACTTTTACCTATATACGTTGGAAAATGTGTACTTTTACCGGTAAAAGTACATATATGAAGCTGATCTCAAATTTAAACTCACATTTACCTATCAAATTGGTAGATGTATAAACCGGTAAATGTTTACATTTGCCGATTTTGTACTTTTACCGTAACAGATATACTAAATCGCTTTAATTATAAAAATGATGGATAATTAATTAATTGAACATTCTTGTAAAATAATTGACTATTATCGGTTTAAGTAGCCAATACAATTTAATATTAAAATTTGAAATTTAAATTAAATTAATATTTAATAAAACTTATTTGAAATTTGTATTCTCTACTCGTAAATTGTTGAGAATTGTGGTTTTGTAAATTGGCGCTCTAAATTCCTTGTTTCTTTTAGCCTGTTTTCGTCCACTCCTGAACATAGGCCTCTTCCAAAGTTTTCCATATCGATCTTTCCTGGACTACTTTCATTCAATTTCCTTCCGCGTGGCATCGGATGTCGCCCAACCATCTTGCTTGAGCAATGTCAACACTTCTCTTCGATCTTCGCGCCCTCCATTTTAAAAAGATTTTAGTTCACTTGATATTGTCTCTCGCTATGTGACCCGCACATTGCCACTTAAGACGCACAATTCGCTCCACCATATCCACGAACACTCTTCTCCTCCTGATTTTTTCATTTCGAATTTTATTCCTGAGACTGATTCCCAGAATCGCTCGCTCCATCGCTCGCTGGCAGACTCGTTAATTTGCGCAGTTCATCCTTACAGTTACAGTCTCGAGCCCATAACTTTGCGAACGGCAAGATGCATGAGTCATAAACCTTCCTTTTGAGGTTTATAGCGATACGGAGCCTGCCAAACCGCAGGTCAAGCCGATACGTCGGGTGATTTCGGCTGTCTGGTTGTCCTTTCCCAACTTGATATTGTGTCCCAGATATACATACTCATCGACTTTCTCAAGAGTATGATTACCGATAGTGACCATTATATTGTTCGGCCTTATGATTTTAGTTTTCTGAAAAGTCGTTTTCTGATGATTCATTTTACATAGCATAATCCCTAGTTCATCTGGGACGCACTTGGTAAGTACAATATCGACGGCAAAGTGTAGGTGATTAAGGCGGTTTAGATATGGTCAATCGTTCGATAAGCTAGAAAAAATCGAATTTCTGGGTAAGACGATTGGTTATGGTTTTGGATAACAGCTTATAAAGCTGAATTATTGATATTACGGTGATTGGTCTATAATTTTCGATATTCGTACAGTCGCTCTTTTTGAAGAGCAAGATAACTTCAGTGTTCAGCCATAGGTCAGGGATTTTACCATCATCGAAGCAGTTCAGGAGTATCAAAATTGCTTGTTTTAGCGTTTCTCCTCCGGCCTTTAATATTTCGTTCATCACTCTATCTTCACCAGGTGTTTTGCCACTTTTTAACTCGTTCAATGCTGTTTTCAGTTCCTCTCTGTCGATAATTTGAAGCTTCTCTGATCCCACATTTTGGATGCATTTTTCATCCCTTCCGTTCGTCTTCAAGTGGAACTGCACGTTCATAAAAATTATGGTAACATTTTTCAACGTTTCCCGTGATTTTAAACTTATATGTGACAACCTCCTTCTGTTCGTTTTTCATTTTGTGTATTGTAACCCTTGCCTTTGACAGCCCGGATCGTAAGATATTCATATTGTTGTTTTTCTCAAGCGTTGCTTTGATAATTTTTGTCCTTTCTAATAGCTTTTCCCACGCTGGTTTGCATATCTCGGCGAGTTCCTGCTAATTCTTCGTCGCTCCTGGATCATCATCTTAGTCTCCGGGCTAACTCTTGCATTTATCAGTTTTTGTATCATGCAGACTTTCTTTACTGCCCTTCGGCTGCTTGTTGTGATTTTAGTTCACAACGCGATAAGGACCAACCCTTGTAATTCAGTTGGTTGTAACATCTTATCAATATGTGTGCTGTACTCTTCTTCATTTCGTTTAAGTTCGATTATTGTGGGACGGATTTTCTTTTCCATTTGCAACTTTCTCTCTAGCCGGATGTCGATTTGGATCTTTGACCTAACCAATCTGTGGTGACTGCTGGTATCAAACCTATTTAAAACCGACGAAAAATACCTGTGTTTGGACACAGGTATTTTGCCGAATCAAGCACGTAGTCGATTTCATTTCTCACTTTACTATGTAGGCTTTTCTCCAGGTTCACTTCCTATTTGGTTGTTTTTTAAAGAAGGTATTCAGACAATAGATCTTTTCTTTACTAAAGAAGTTGCTCATCTTTTTTCCCATCTCATTTCGCTCCCCCACGCTTAATGTACCAACGTATCTGTATCGACGCATCTGTAATAGTTTTTGCCCCGATTTTAGCATTAAAATCATCGATTATGATCGTGATCCTAGTTTTTTCTGCAATTTTTGCTGTTCTTAAGTCATCATAATATTGTAAATTTCATCTTCTGTCGAGGCAGAAGTGGGTGCATATGATTGAATAATCTGTATGCTTAGTTTGCTATTACTTTTAAGAATCGCATAGATGACTCTATCCAAGACCGCTCGTGCCTCGGTGACGAGATGTTTTATATTTCTGTAGATTAGCAAGGCTACACCGCCCACATGAGCAGTTACGTCGAAGCTTCTTTGGAAGAGAAGGTGCCCTGATTTTAGGATGGTTACGACTTAACCACTTTTCCTAGTTTCACTAATTCCCAGCACGTCCCATTTGATGTTCTGCAGTTCGTTCTCAAATAATCGTAATGTAGAAAGTTTTCCTATTTTGCTAATGTTTTCGGTCCTTCGAGCTTTTGCCTCCGCCAGAATCCATGAGGTAGATTAATTTCGCAAGGCAAGATTTCGGACCTCTAGTCCTACTATCCTGGGGTATTGTGGCTTTTAAGTTTGATATCTCCATTGCAAGGTTTTGACCATTAAAACGCCACGCTTGCCATGCGTGTTGGCGAGTACCTGTTGGTCCGCAAGAGCTATTTTATTTCACCCTTACCCTTCAAGCAAGCTTCACTAGCTTTCCACAATCCGCCAACCAGGCGACGCGCCCTTAGGGGGTTAGAGCCACCACCCCATAAATTCCTTGTTTATGATCAGTGCATTACTGAAATAGTTGATTCGACAGAACGTGAATGCAGAGTGCCAGACTCTTACTAGAGCAGGGGTGAGCAACCTTTTTTAACACGGGTTAGTTACAAATTTAAAAATTTTGTACGAGCCGCAAGTAAGAAACTTATGGTAATGCAAACACAGAATGATTATATTTCTATTTTGATTATATTTGATTATATTTATATTTCTATTATCTTTTTATTAACAAAATAAACCTCATATAAAAAAATATAGATATAGAACAATCATTAATAAATATGCGGAAACACCTATTCCTCATAAGCAGAAAAACAAACATCCGCCTTTACAAAACGATAATCCGGCAAATAATAACTTATGGCAGCGAGATGCGGGACTTAGGAACAAAAAACTATCTGTGGCCCAATCAGGGATTGCAATCCGGAAAACTGGATCCGGTAATCCGGCGGGTCCTGCATCACTAAACGTTTACCGGATCCGGTATCAATATACCGGATCCAGTCACCGGATCCAGTGATGCAAATTTTTGGTAAAATAATCGCGCTGTGTTATAAGTAAGTAGTTTAAATACGTAGTGCGCATGGCGCCACATGATTTTTTCAAAACAAAAATTAATTTTGTGATAAATAATGTATTCTTAAAATAATTAACGTATTTGCTGGTGTATTTCAAAAAAATTGTCTCTAAAACATAAGTCCGCGTTATAGGCGCACGACCTATTCATCAATATATCCGTTATAAATATGCTCAAATACTTAATTGTTGTGATCTCAGTAGATTAAGTGAAGTTTATTATGTTAGATTTAATACCATCGATCCGGTCGGATCGGTGGAAATTCGGCCGGATCGATAGAAATTCGGCCGGATACGGCCGGATTGAAAATGACACCAGATTACAATCCCTTGGCCCAATGCGCCAAGGGGATACCTGGGGAATTAGAAGGAGCCTCGAGCTGAAGGAACTATTGGGTACCGAAACAATTACGTTAGCAATCAGGGCAGCAAGACTAGGATGAGGCGGCCATATGATCAGAATGTCGGACGATAAGATAACCAAAATAATGCTTCACCGAGACTTTAACACAACCCGAGCGAAAGGAAGGCCTCAGAATAGATAGCGGATCTGAAGCTCTTGGGAGTCAGAGATTGAAGAAAGCTAGCCCTGGAATGGCAGAAATGCCTGGCGTTAGTTTAGTCAGCCAAAACCCAAAACTAGGGTCGAATAGGCTGATAGATAGATAGATAGATTAGTAGAAATACTATTGACAGAAATATGTGGAAGAAGATTATTTCATGAGATATTTTGAAATGTAAAAAATGAATTGAATGCTTTCTCTGGCGGTCCTTTGAAAGATTCAATCCAAATCTCACATTACAAACCGAAGGGGTATGCGGCCAGCAAACCGCGGGTTGCTCATCCCTGTACAATAGGGAACAAAACCAGTTTTGGGATGCTGCGCGGACAGATCGCGACGAGAGTAGTAACATTAGCCGATTTTTTCTGCACAAAACTGTCATCTCGAATTTTCGCGCCTTCGCTGAATAATTGTGAGATAATTGCGAAAAACAGAAATCAAAAATCGCAGGAAAAGATCTTCTTTGACGTTCTATTGCGAGCCGACCGCTGAACGGAACGGCTTACAGTTTGCGGATCCGGTTTCATAGGTTTGTTTTCTTCATCTCTGGGCCTTTGAACGGGGCCCGCAAATTTTTGCAAATATGGCCGTGCGGTAGATGTTTTTACAAAACCGGACGTTTGCGGCTGACGAACCGAAAGTGGGTGTTAAACCGAATTTTGTATTTTCTTCTTCATTGTTCGATGACGGTCGACGGTATCTTCCGTACGGTATGCCGGTTTGTCAATTTGCAGAAACCACGATGTCTCCACGGCCGATAAAAGGAAACCCGTAGGATGTCAATCCGCATGCAAGATCTATAAAAGTACCACACAATGTACAATGGCAGATCGGGAACAAACCGGACCGTATCATAGGCTATTAAATGTTACAAAAAGTTCGGAACTGGCAAAGTTAATGAAAAAAAAAGAAATTCGTATTTTGCGTCTTAGCTGGGAGGTGGTTGTAAATTTTACAGAAATTTTTGCACGATGTCCTTTCACCAGTAATTGCCGATATTCTGAAACCAAGTTTGCACGTTTACACGTCAAGTTTACACGCTTCTGCGGCTCGCCCCTTGGAGACCTGCGAATCACCGACCATTTCTTGCGCGTCATATTTCACCCGTTTTTCAACTTTTACGCAAATATTTATTTATTTTACTTTTTCGCAATTCGCAAATTCCAACTCTTTCTGAAAGGGTTGTAAATTTCGCTTCCTCACCGGCTGCAGTTCGGTGGGGGAGAATTTTTCAAAATTCTTACCACGACATTTACGATGCAACGGAAAACTTTCAAGTCCCGTCGCGAGACGAATCGAATCTTTAGCATTTTTTCAGCATTTTCTGTTCCGAGAATTCACCAAGAAAACACACCGCCGCGGCGCTACTGGCAGGACGCAAACACAACGTTCAGTGAGTTGAAACCAACTACGAACGCGCTAAATGGGTTTTTTGACCAATTCTGATCGGGAACATACATGATAAATCAGTCTTTCATCGATAATTTTGATTGACCAGATATTTTCAGAAAACCTTTGATGGAAAAAATATTCCTCGCGGCATTCTCGGCGAAGGTGTCAGGGAGTATGTTGTCAGGGAGTACTTCCTACGGACACACATGTTCAGTAAAAATTTCATTGAAATTCTTTTAATGAAAGAGTTCATATTTAAAATTTTTAAATATTTTTTTGTCTACAAAACTACAACTTTTGTCTACGACTACAAAATCTTCCAGATTCTACATACTATTTCGCCCTTAAAACTATTCCATCTACACTTTCAATCGTTTCATCCTCATTAACTTTTCCACCCTATTCAACTATTCCATCCGCATGTACTATGTAGTGTCTATAAACATATTTCTTTTAAAAAGGCTAAAGACTAATTACGCATCCGCCACGGCTAGAAATCCAACTAGCAAGCAGAGAGAACAAATAACTCCAATTTCCAAACTCAACACACTTTAAGTGTCACAGTTATTTTCACCAAACCATTATACCGGAATCACCCTCTGTAAAGATCATTTCTGACTATTGTAGATTGGTGCTTCATTCAACTGGCTTTAAATTAATTTAACTGCGTAAGTGAAGTAGATTCTATGCTTGTCTCTATTTACCAATCCCTAACCACGAATGTAATGCCCGCTCCACACTTTCGCGGAGTAACTACGGCGAGGATCCTCGCCGAAGTTGTTCGAGGCGAGGAACTAGACGGAGGAGGCATCTACACTCTCGCCTTACTTAGCGAGGACCTCAGTGCCATGACTGACACCGAATAGATGGTAGTTGCTGCTGCAACTATATGTGTGTATAATATATAGGAAAGTACGAGTAAACACGAGAGTGTAGACGTGATACTCTCCCTTCCTCGTACTCGCGCCTCGTGGCCCTTTGACTCGGTTACGAAAAACCGCTTCATGAAGCGAAGTTAGCCAAGGCGAGGCGAGGAAGCACAAGGCGGACCTAATAACCTGACCACATTCTCGTTCCTCGTTCAACTCCGTGCTACTTCGCGAGAGTGTGGAGTGGGCATAAGATGGTATAAACATTATCGAGTTATATGGCGCATCTGAACTGGTCTGTCAAAAAATTGGCGCATTGTATGCAAAAGGTTGACCACCACTGGTCTATATAGACAAATACAGAAAACTTGAATGAAAATCTATCTAGATCCCCGAAATAAACTAAAAATGTCTTAAATTAAAAACATAACAAGTTTCGATAGACATAATTAGATAAACACACAACACTTAGAGAGAGAAGAAAAGACAGGCAAGAAATAATGATGTAAATGTATCTACTAAACTATCGGAATTTGATGGAGTGAATCTTGATTGTTATCTATGGATATTAAATATTAAATTTTGTTTTTAGAAAATGTTAATTCGTTAAAGAAATTTATCGTTTCTGCGTGATTTAGAAATAGTTAAATGTTGAGATGTTTAGCATTGACATTATTGTTTATGCCGAGTGAGAGAAAATGTTGATTTTCTCTTAAATGCTTGAAAAGAAGGGAAAAAAACGGCAAAAATACACGTTAATTTCTTAACGAGTTAATTGGCTGACATTTACGAAATCCCGGCAAACGCTCACCAGTGACGTTGTTGGGTGACATTGACGGACAAAGGTTCTTCCTGTCATTAATATCTTGTAATTGGCAATTTCTATCGAATTGGTTTTATTATCGATTAACATTCACGTTTAAACTTTATAAACACTTTAAAATGAAATTTAAATCAATACGACTAGTTTACTTTTAACCGGTTATTAAAACTAAATTTATAGCCTTAATTTGCAAAAAAAAAAATGCATTGCAACTATATTTTCTCGTGATTGTCATTAAGTTTACAAATCGAATTCGCCCACGCGAACTCGTAGTAAAATATTAGCTGACATCATCCGATTGTTATTGTCTACTTATTAGCAAACTGTAATTGTAATGTTTTATTTAATTATCTACACACTAAAAAAATTAGATTTAATCGGTTTTCATTCGTAGTCTACCTTGTGCATGGCATCCCGACTTTTACTAATCTACATAGGTGTGTTTAGTTTCCTTGTAGACGTTTATGGACGGACGGATAGACTTTCATATAATACGTACTAAATAACAGACAGACAGGTAAAAATAAATAGTTAATTACTTTGTTGTAAATTCCCGTTGATAATCAAGTTATTTATGGATTTGTTGTTCAAAAATTTACTAATTGAGGAAATTTTATTTCGTTTTATAACACCTAAATTGTTGGCAATTAGATTGTAATAATATTCCAACTTATTAAAGCGGAATATAGCTTGAGTATATAAATATATATTCAATCTTTCCGTAGCTCTATCAAATCATTAAGTCTTTTTAAGACTACAAAACAAATCTCAAGTTGAAACACAACTGATATTTATCTGCTATTCACTAGCCCTCAATCCACTTTCGTGGCACTAAACAAGAACTAGATAGATAACATTGTTTTTAAGATCACATCTTTCTATTTAATCGATGTGAATAGCCATGCTGACACGTTTCGAGATCTACCTCTCATCAGTGCAGCTTTGCTGTTTTGAATTATAATATGGAATAAATATACTTATATTAGTTTGAAAACAAGGTTGGGCTGTCGAGGTTTGGTTTTGTATGGCATGTGTGTGAAAGACCTGAACCTAGTTTCAGATATTGATTTAAATGAATATAATAGTATAATTCGGTATACGCTATCTCGAAGCTAGACAAATCGACACCGAGCAATTCGACATAGAACAACTTGCCGCTGAGACAGCTCGGACAAATAAGTTTCATAAAACATATTCCGAAAAGTTAAACTATTAAGTAAATTTATTTAATATTTATTAAACTGAATGATTGCAATCATTTAAATCTAGATATTTAATAAAGTTTGCTTGTTTATATATCGAAGATATTTGTCTAAATATATTTAATAGATGGTTAGTAAAGTTTGCATATGGCAAGGCTATATAATCCAGGTATTTAATAATCAACATAGGTGTGCGTTTCCTTGTAGACATATATGGTAGAGACTTTCATAAGTCGAATACATTATAAATAAATTTTGCGAAGAAGACGATGTCGAAAAAAAGGCATTTGTTTTATGGGAGCCTTGTGGTGTCAAAAGATATTATAAAGACGTGGAATATTTATTGCGTGATGGACGTCCATCTTCCGGTCGGGATACCTTGAGACGTCTGGACTCACACCTGTACATTTTTTAGTTTGAATAAGGAAAGAGTTGAAATATTGAATTTGAGATCTGCATGGATTTGTTAGCGCTTGAAGGCAGACATAACATCCAGAAAGCAAAGAAAATAAATAGACTAAGTCTATTTTATTTATTTTTACTTCGACTGCGATTGCAAACTTACTACGAGCTTTGAACATAAACACTTTTATTTGAAATATTTGTTGCGTTATTTTGTGTCTAATAATAAGCAATTATTTTGTGTGGGAGTTTTTCTTTTTAGGGTTTTTTTTTGTAGAGGCTGAAGATTTCTATCAAAAGATTGCAAACGGTTTTTCTGAGGGATTGCCCCATTTTTTATTTGGAACGAAATCACCGTTGGTAAAGGTTGCCAAAGAACCGTTTTCTCACACTATTTCCCTTAAAAAATCCAGTTATAACACAACTGTTCGCACCAACTTTTCACAAACTTATTACAAAAAATACCGTAAGATTAATAAACAAGTCATTTTACTATAATGCTATGTTTATTATTTTATGATTGTTGAATTTATTCATTAAATATATTTATCTTAATTTGAGATTTAGTTTGAAGATTAAATAATAATTCAAATTGAAATAAGTTTTGTTGATATATATGCAAGAAAAATATAAAAAATGTGTTCTTAAATAATGAGAGACAGTGAGTAAGAGAGTATATAGAGGAGAAAGTCGACTAGAAAACCTAGACGAAGAAGACTAAGCTGTGACGTGTTAGGATCAAGAACCGAACAATAATTTACTTTTATATTTTTCTTTCGAACAAACCAAAAAAAAAGTCACACACAAGGAATGACAACAATGAGACAATTTCGACAGTTTTACGTTTTGTTTTGGGAATCAATCGCGAAACGGATTAGAAATTTCGACGTTGAAAGTGAAATAAATCGCGGCTGGATTAGTGAAACTTGGTTTGAGTGGAAAACCATCTAACGAGATTAGAGAAATAACTTTAGATTTTGAGGTAGATTATTAGATTAATCTAAAATAATTCGTTGCAATTGAATAATGGGGACTTAACTAACAGGTCTAAGTGAATTGTGTGAGATTGCTTCAACCAGTTTTACTGTACTCGGTACAGATCACATCAAATTCACAATATTAAGTAGATAATAGGGTATGTGCATGTATTTATTTTATATTTTTATTTAACTGTCTACACCGTTACAACATAGTAAGAAATATAAATACGGTTTAAAAATGCTGTAATTAAGTTTTAAAAAAAAGTATATATATATATATATATATATATATATATATATATATATATATATATATATATATATATATATATATATATAAATAATAAATAGGGAATAAATTTTAGCTGTTTAAACATTTTCGCGCGCTCTTTTGATGACGTCAAATACTATATCCAGGGGTCCAGTCCAGTCCATTGTTTATTACAGGTGTTCTCTTTCTTAACTTATTTCACTTGCACTATGCCTGAATGCAGAAATACTATCAGAAGTGCACCTGACGAAGTGTTTTTCCCCGATTGGTACAAAAATATGTAAGGCACGGTGTAACTGAATGGTGTTTAAAATAGTAGTATGGATGTTTTAAGTATATATGAAATTGGTAATAGTATATTAAAGGACGAGTTCAGTAAGCGCGTTTTTATAGCACGCGTAAAAGTTTGGACAAATGCTGAAAGCGCCTTACGAACGAGTTTTTTATAGTATTTTTTCTACTATGTGCTCTTTTATGTCATTTCTAAATAAAAAAAACTGCCGATACATATTGAGAAAATTGTATCGCACTCTGCGAGCCATCACCGCACGCATATGAGTGCTGTTATGAGTCCATTACAGACGCAAAATAGAAAAAATACTCAACTTCGCCCAGGAAATGAAAAGATTAAACATTCAAATATTGGGATTGAGCAAAATATGGTGGCCAGGCGCGGGAGAATGCACAGGACAAGATCATACAGTATATCACTCAGGTAACAACGATCCTCAATATAGAAATGGAGTAGGAATAATCATAAGCAAGAAACAAAAATTGCAGTGAAATCCTTCATACCAGTCCGTCAGAATAATTATGGTTAAACTGCATGCTTTTCCACTGAATATTAACGTTTTATGCTCCCGCAGCAGAAAAGATGAAGAACTATCTGAAGAATTCTACGATCAACTGGAACTTCTCATGAAACATGACAAAAATAGTGAAATAACGAAAGGTGGGTCAAGTAAAATATTCTAATATAGTTGGCATTTTTGGACTAGGTACTCGGAACGAGAGAGGTGACAGACTAGTTCAATTCTGTGAAGAACACAAGCAAGTTATTAGCAAAACTTTATTCAAACTTACCCCTCGTCGTCTATATACATGGAAGTCACCAGCTGACACATCAGGCAATATAATTAGAAAACAGATAGGTTATATCACTGTCCCATAAAGATTTAGCAATGCAGTCAAGTCAGTAAGAACTTATCCAGCTGCTGACATTAACTCCGACCATAATCCAGTTGTATGTAGAATAGAGATCAAACTAAAGAGGATCGACAGAAAAGTAAAACAGTTGATATAAGAAAACTCCACAAACCTGAAGTCAAACAAAAGATGCAGGAATTTATCAGTAAAGTCTTTACTGAAATTGACGGTCAAGCCGACGACAGCTTAGAAAAGTGGAACAAACTAAAGGAACACTTGGGTCTTTTCTTCAAAAATTATATTTATAATATTGTCAGTCATACTGATCATCAGTTATACTGATGATGTTAACTTTGTTAACGAAATGTATACATTTATATTATAAATATAATTTTTGAAGAAAAGACCCAAGTGTTTCATTTTTAATATATAAATCTTCAAACTCAACAATTCCATAAACATAAACTAAAGGAAGCTGTTCAAACAGCATGCTCAGAACTTCTTAATAGAGAAATGTCAAAGAGAAAAAAATGGATGACCGACGAAATTCTTGAATTCATGGAGGAAAGGAGAACTTATAAAGGCAAATATCAACGGAAATACCTTGGGGCGCATAAACTCATCAAGAAGAAGATAAGGCAGGCCAAGAAAGCATATCTGCCCGAAAAGTGCAATGAAATCGAAGAATACGAGAATAAGTACGATTATCACAATATGTATAAGAAGATCAAAGAGCTTACATCGAAGAAAAAACTTAACCGCCAATCAACCAGCCCTCTGAATAATAAAGGAATATTAAAAGAAGAAGTAGAAGACCTACTAGCTATCTGGAAACAATACATCGAAGAGCTGTCATAACATAGATGAGATCACAGCTGGACTAACAATCATGAAGAGCGAAATTGAAAAGCCATTATGTCCATGAAAAATAATAAAACTCCAGGTCCATATAGTAGTCACGTTGAGATCCTTAAAATTATGTGCGAGACAATTCCGAGCTTCCTCGATATGCTAACGAAGCTATTCAACGAAATCTACGACACAGGTGTAATACCTGATAATTGGATGCACTCGACATTTATCTCCACACACCAAAGGAACCAAATGCAAAAACCTGCATCGACTAATAAGCTTAATTAATAACTTAACTAAGATCGTTACAAAAGTGATACAGAACAGAATCTACGCAAAATGCGACTGAGGTTGATGATTCGCAATTCAGTTTCATAATACACTTGGCACGCCATATTTGCCTTGCAAGTTTTAATCTAACGCTGCAGAGACACAAATAAAGATGTATGACTGCTTCATTGACTTTGCAAAGGCCTTCGATACTATCAACCAAGAACTTCTCATATCCTTACTAAAGAAAGTAGGTCTCGACAGTAAAGATATATGAATGATGTATACTATCTCTCGCCAGGGATCAGACGCCAGGGATGTATACTATCTCTCCTCCTGTTCAACAGATATACAGAGGAAATCTTCAGGGAAACATTACACTACGCTGATGTGGGCATAAAACTAAATGGTGAACCCATCAACAACATTCGTTATGCTGACGACACAGCAATACTTGCCAGCAGTATCGAAGAACTTCAACATCTACTGAGAAAAATCCAAGCCATCAGCGAACAGTACGGTTTGAAGCTCAGTGTTTCAAAAACCAAATGGATGGTTATCAGTAAACAACAACAACAAGCAGAACAGCTGATACTTAACACCAAACCAGAAGAGAAGGTCGAGAAACATTCTATCTTGGATCATTAGTAAACTCTCAATGGGACCAGTCTCTAGAAATAATATCAAGAATTGAAAAAGCGAGAAGCGCGTTTAACAACATGAAGTCATTATTTACTAGCAAAGATATATCTTTAAAGACAAAAATAAAATTAGCTAAGTGCTACACATTTTCAATTCTTTTATATGGGGTAGTAGCATGGACTTCATTCGCATTTTACGAATATCGTAGACCGATCACCAACGAGATCCTCCGCAGAGTCGGCAAACAGAGAGAAATCTCATTCACTGTTAAAAACGTAAAATGGAATACCTTGGGCTTATAATACTTCATGAGAAGTATCGTATCCTGCAACTCATCTTACAGAGCAAAACAGACAGCAAAAGAGGACCGGGTAGACGAAGACATTTACGGTTGTATAATCTGCGTGAATGGTACGGACTCACATCAGTAGAACTGTTTCGAGTATGGCACCATAAGAATAAGAAGGTGTAAGGTTATCAGAAGAGATGAAGTATATGCAAGAACTTGTTTACATTGTTGTGAAAATCAATTTAATGTAACTATGACGTATTTCGATAGCTTATATTATTTCAGTTATTCAGAAGTAAGTTTTGTAATGAAAATCAATCACACAAACAGTAGATAATATATTATATGTAAAACAAGTTTACAAAGTTTTGTGATTTCTACTATTTCCCAACCAACCTAAAGCTTTCAAAACCTAATTCTCAACCACTAATTTGGATTTAGATATAAGCATTTTACAATAGAATATGTATATCGAATTACAGACATTATCGAAAAGTCCTTAGAAGACAAAAAGTCTGCGCATCGAACTTTCTGGATGTTGCGCAGCCATTCGACAAGGTTTGGCACCTGGACCTTGTCCATAAATTAAACCAACTTCTTCCAAAATAGTATGTTGAAAGTCATACATTACAGATATAATGATTCGAATAAAACAGGAAAATGATTACACAGCGCTAAAAGAAATATCAGCAGGTGATCCGCAAGGTAGTGTACTGGGACCTATACTTTATCTTCCGTATACGTGCGATCTACCAGAAATTAAAAATATCTCCACAGCAACATTTTCAGACGATACTGCACTTATTGCAGTTGCAGATATTTCAACTGAAGCTACAGAAAGACTGTTAGTAACTAATAAGCTACTAATAAGATATCCAGATGGATGGCAAACTGGAAAATAAATCTGAATGAAACTAAATCTACTCATACCAACTTTACCGAAAAGCAAATCAGAGGCAAAACACCCTTAACCATTAACAATAACACTATACCATACTCAAACACAGCAAAGTACCTAGGTATAACCCTAGATACAAAACTTCTTTGGAAAGAACACGTAGAGAAAAAATTGGAAGCATTAGGTATAAAGTATCGTAAAATGTATTGGCTATTAGGTCGCAACTCAAAATTGTCAATATACAACAAAGTGTTATTATATAACCAGACTTTATAACCATTGTAGACTTATCCCATTCAACTCTGGGGGTGTGCCAAATCAAGTCACATAAACATTCTAATATTTCTACGAAATATTGTTAATGCACCGAGGTATATACAAAATAGCGACATTCGTCGGGATCTTGGCATCAAAGATGTTGCCAGTGGGATTAAAAGAATTGCTGCTATCCACGAACTAAGGCTCCACTACCATGTCAACGCTTAAGCGATCCAACTCCTGGATATACGTAGAATAAGAAGACTGAAAAGAAATTAACCTCACGAACAACTATAGTGCGAGGATATAGATCTAAGTATGTGATGTTCCTGGAACGTTCAATGAAACTTTTGGACACCAGTGGGTGAACACTAGATTACGCGACGTAGTATTGTACACTAGAGAGAACTTAATGGTTGGTTTAGTTAGGACTAGTTTCAATAATTACTGTATTTTCTTCATGATGAAACGATTAATAAAAATAAATATTTACATATAGAGAAGGACACGGAAAATATGTATTAAATATTATGTTCAATACAACATAATGAAACAGAAGGTGTAAATGTGACACTACGATTAACTTATTGTACTTTTACAAAACCACTTTCGGTCATTGTCTTAAATGATTTCTAATCTCACTATTATGCTAAAATTACACTTAAACAATTAATGAATTCACAACACACACATTATTTTTAGTTTTCTATTTAAAAGCCTGCAATGCCATTCAAATTTAAGCAATACGAACTTGTTGACATAGTATTTGACGTCGGTTTAACCAATGGTGTTATGTTTCACAAATTTGAATAAGATATTAAATACTAAAATAATAGTTTAGTTCTAGATACTAATAACTACCCTGTTGCTACCCTGGTCTACACTGTGGCTTACTTCAGAAAGTTATGAGATCTAATGAAGCCGCTACTAAACATAATAAATTGAAGGAGCAATTTATTATATAATACCGAAGAATTTCCAGCAATTTTAAAGGTGACCACTATTCTACCTATCTATTAAAAGGGAGCCAAACCGATGCTTAATATATGCAGACCAATTGTTTAATCTCAATACTGTCTAAAATATTAGAATACTGTTTCCTGCCGAGACTTTGCCCTTTCATTGCGAAGCATTAAATAATACCCCCGGAACAACATGGCTTTCAAAGCAGGAAATCTACTAGTACAGCTATCCTAATACATACAATCTTATCTGATACAGACAAGGGCAATTTTCCAATAGGTATTTTCTGTGACCTAAGTAAAGCCTTTGACTGTCTATGCCACGACCAACTGCTTGACAAATTATCTAAATAAGAAAAAAGCAGGAAACTGGTTATGTTACTTCCTACACAATCGATCACTTCTTTTTCTTCTTGGTTCAGCTTCTCCGTTGGAGGTTGCTAATCATTATGGCAATTTTTATTTTTGACATCGTGGAACGGAACAGTTCCGCCGATTACACTCCACACCAATCTCTCAAGTAGCGCAGCCAAGATATGCGGCGTCGACCAACACTTCGATTGCCTTAGATCATGAACTGTTGCAATCAATATTTTTCGTTTCTGGAGATGTGGCCTAAGTATTATAACTTTCGTTTCTTTATGGCGAAGAGTATCTCAGTTTATTTGTTCATTCTGCGAAGTACCTCTATGTTCTTTATTTTGTCCACCCACGGTATTCGCAGCATACGACGGTAGACCCACATTTCGAAGGCCATTATCCTTCTTGTTGTTACCTTCCATCCCGTATAGCAGAATTGGGAAGGCGTAGCAGCGGGTCATTCTTAGCCTTAGTTCTATGTTCAGACTCGGAGAGGTCAGCATGTTTTTCATTTTAATGCATACTGCTCTTGCCGGTTCGGTGTGTGCTAAGACCTCTTGGCGGTTTGTCCACTCGTCATTTATCCAGGTTCCAAGGCATTTGTATTTGGAGACCTGTTCTATGTGTTCCCCATCGACGTGCAGTTGCATCAGCATAGCCTTTGTCTTCGCCGTGTTCCATTCCAGTCCCTAACGTCTACTTTTTGCTTATATGTTGGTCATCATGCGTGTGAGGTCTTTTATGTTGTCCGCTAGCACGATCGTGTTGTCCACGTATCTGATGTTGTTAATTGCTCTGACGCTTACTATGATTCCCGCAGATTCCTCGGCAAGTGCCAATCGATCCCAATATGTAGAAATATACTGTTTGGACAAGGGTCCCCCAGGGTAATGTGCTCTCACCGACACTATTTATCGTGTTTTTGGCGGATTTAGTGGCATATACTAGTGTTGTAACGGAACTCCGCCTCCGCAAGTGTGGAACTTGCGCAAAAACGTTTATTTTTTGCGAAGTTATAACAGAGGTTGGTTGGTTTACGTTACGTCAACGCGCAAGGAACGACGCTTTGAGACGCGACGGCGCGTGACTGGTCAGAATTGTGCTAATGTAGCGGTAAAGTGAGTAGGTTATGTCACGTGATACATGTATTAACTTGTGGGCTCGCTAGATCGTAATTGTTATTGAGCTTTGTAGTATATATTCTTATTCAAATCGCGCGTTAAAGCCGAAAACCAGTGAGATTTGGCAGTATTTTTTTAGAAACGGATAACAAGTATGCAAAATGTAGAACGTGTGGCAAAAACTATTCAAGAAAATGTCGGACTACAACATAATTTAAAGGGCACATGGGATTTCTGAAGACTTCGCCCGTAGACAAATTGTTTTAAAATGTTGCTCACTTCATGGTCGCATACCGGTGATATATAATTTGTGACCATTTCAAGATTATGCTGCGGGATTGGAACATCCAATAAAAGTTTTTCAATGAAATAAGTCCAGTCCGAACTATTATACTTGGTAACGCGGCATGACTTTTGGATATCATGCCATCATGACATTGATATTGCAAGATCTGCAAATGGAATTGGTGATGATCAAAGAGCCAGAGTAGAATCGAATCTAATGGACGATGAACCGTGCACAAGCTTCCAAATTTTACCATCAATACAAAGTGTACATGCAAATCTTGCTGACATTCTGAAAAATAACAGTAGAGATGAAGAGGAAACAACAAATGCAGCATGGTTGCCGATAGCGACCTTATGATATGAAAATCACTAATAAATGAATATAAGAAAGATAAAAGACTCCAATTAAACAAAGATCCTTTATTGTGGTGGAGATATAACATTAAATATAAAGTTTTTGTTCCCATTGTGCACACTTGTCGGCACCGTCAAGTTCAGTGCCAAGTGAACAATTATTTAGTGGAGCTGGTAATGTACTATGATGTAACCTATTTTGAATAAAGACGAACCTATTTTTGAATACGATTAGGTAGATTTTATTTCATTAGTAAAATGGACAGTAGTTCCTGAGTCAAATTATTGATATTTTCCCCACCTCGGCCTCTGCCTCCGTTAACCTCCGCATTTGCGGAGGCTTTCTTCACCTCCGCATCCGCCTCTGCTACCGCTAAATAGACCTCCGTTACAACTCTAGCAAATACGCACGAATGTGACTCCACGTTTTATGCGGATGTCGCCAGGTTTTTAATCAGAAAACAATTTTCAATCCGCAATTTAAAAATCTAACTTAATCATGGAATCTGTAACGCAAAGGTTTTCCTCCAATAAACTGTTTCTCAACATGAGATAAACTGAATTCATGGTGTTCCAAACCTACAGAATCAAATACGTCGAAAATATCCGAATAAAATCCGGAAACTCGGCACTAAATCGAACAAAATGCACAAAAATTCAAAAAATTGAAGAGCAGTTAACTTGGCACACTACAACTCAGAGCATATGCAAAGTACTGAATCAGAAAACATATTGCATTCGGATCCTAAGAAAAATTCTCACTCAAACCGAATGACTTAACTATGCTGAGATCCAGTCAGTGCTTTCTTATGGTTTTATAGTTTGGGGTTGTAGTTTTCGTCACCCAAAATTCCTCAAAATTTAAAGGCTCAAAAAAGGATTGTTCGTGCCTTACTCGGCATTCCAACATATGCTGCACGCAGGTCGCACTTTATACACCTACATATGCTAACAGTTACCAGCCTTTATATCCCTGAAACTACGTGCTACATCCACAAAATGAAACTACGGGTTTCTAAGAACAGAGATTGGCACGGCTACTGCACTCGACAACACCTTAAGCTGTACCCTATCAACGAAATGTTGGATATCTGTGGCATCAATGTTAAATGCATTAATATGTACAATAAGTTCCCAACGAGCCTCACTGATGAGACCTAATATAAGAGGTTCAGAAGCCTAATAAGAGAATTGATTATATCAAAGTGTATGACTACAATGAGTTTGTGAATTCTCTCGATTCTATATAGATCATTTTCTGTACATATTCCTTCTCTTGGACGTACCCATATGTATCTGTATATATCAGAGGTGGCCAAATAGTGACTCTTCAAGCAGTTTACTATAGCTCAATTCAAGAAGTACAAATATTTAAAAATATATGAATATTATTAAAAAGTTCAAATGTCCGGCCAATAAAGATTCGGAATAAAAATATTTGAACCAAATTTAAACTACATGCAGATTCCCTATTACTTCTAAAAAAACTGAATTTAAAATCCTATTGATTGGTGGACCACTTGCACTAGTTAATGGATTACTCCCGATGTCCGACCATAGGCTAATTAGACTAAGCAGCAGCACAAAGATAAATGAGAAGAAACAATATTTCCTGCCGGAAACATGTCCGCGACTAACAAAAAAGTTTTACCGATCATTTACAGTCCGAAACAAGACAAGACTATATGTTTCAAGATCTTGCAACATTACTTCCCAGCTTTCATAACTAAAATTAACTTCAATCAAAAGTATTGGATCTTGGAAGAGACAGGTTCATCCTGAACAAACAGTATCCAGAGCTACACAAAAGATATTTATACCAAAAAATGCAGCATTACGGGTTAATAAATTCTGTAAAATACATTTTTTTTCGCCAAAGAGTATTTGGGGCTCCGAATATACAAAAATTTTCCTTCTGGAAAGTGATAAAAGAACATACTAATAAAACTAAGGACAGGGAAGAAATTGAAATCTGAGGAAACTCCACACTCGTGAGCGATCCGAAGCAAATGGAGACAATTTTTAGCGACTTGTTCCATCAAACTCCTTACTCAATCCTACAAGACATCGAATCTACGAACATATCTAACAACCATATCGCTTTCAATCCTAATACTACGTTCCTGGAGGAATTTTCCTCTAATGATATATTATAGAAATTACAGAGTCTCTGAGGAACACCAAAACTTGTGGACACGACTCACTTCCAACCAACATCATTAAGGAATGGGGACATTTACAAGCTGAGCCAATTAGAAATATAGTAAACGCCTCCTTCGCTTTGGAAGTATTCCCAGTTATTCTGAAAACGTCCTCCATTGTTCATGTTCACAAAAAAGGAGATAAAAAACAACCTACAATTATCGGCCCATAGCCCTGAAAAATTTTGGAATACTGTATGCGAAGCAGGCTCATTTTACCAAAAAATTCCATCTCATTCCAAACCAGCAACATGGATTTTGTAAAGGGAAATCCAGCACTACTGCCATATCGGAATTTTATAACACGATTACACCGGCAGCAGTTAAAGAAAACAGCCCGATTGGGATATTCACCTTCTGAACAAAGTCTACAATTACGGGATAAGAAGCAAAGCCGCCAGATGGCTCAAATCTTTTCTTAAGATTCGACAGCAATTTGTTCAGATCAAATCCGGAACTGTTTCCAGCCTATCCAATATAAAATTTACCAATACGAGTGTCCCTTAGGGGATTGTCCTCGCTCCAACGCTGTTCCTACTATATATTTCAGATATGGTTAATTACATAAATAAACAACATTGTACACTGTATGCAGATGACGCCAGCTTCATCGTCTCTGAACATATTGGGACTGACAATCCACAGCGAGCCAATATACTTCTGGAGAAACTGGATAAATGGTTCTCAGCAAACAGTCTTTTCTCAACCGTGAAAAAACTGAATATATAATATTTCAGACTGCACGCAGTTCCCGCACCAAAGATCTTCCACTGAAAATATGAAACGACTCCATCAAGAGAGTCAAGGCAACTAAATTTCTGGGAATTCATCTAGAAGAGAACTTTCATTTTAACATCACCATACAACAAATCTGCATCAAACTTCATAAGAAGATATTTCAAATCGGATACCACAGTTAAATTTTGCGAAAAGAAAACGTGCTGACATACTACTTTGCTGAAGTTTAACCATTAGTAACTTATGGTATACTGCTATGGGGATGTTCACTACAGATAGAACCAACCTTATTGACACAAAAAATAATTATCAGGACCAAAAGAGGAATCAGCATAACCACCTCTTGTCGAACACATTTCAAGGAATTAGGCATTCTCACATTCACCAGCTTCTAGATACTTGGAAGTCACCTGTTACATCCATAAATATAAACATATCTTCCAAAAAAACGTAGATATACACTACCACAGCACAAAAGGAAAGCATCTCTTATACCAACCCAAAACTAATCTAACGATTGATGGAAAAAGTCCAAATATATTTGGCGTTACTACATATAACCGACTACCGACCGACCGACCAATCAGCTTAATTGAAGAAAGATCCTATAAGAAATTCAGATACAGAATGAAGGAATTACTGCTCATGAATACAATCTATACCATGGATGAGTTTTACCTTCTGGATCAAAATATTCGTTTACAACATTATTTTTATAGCTCTCTGTATATCCCATTTTAACAGACCCTATAGATTTTACATCTCATTGGGAATAAATATTCTTGATTTAATTTGATTTGATTACTTGCTTAACCTAGCCAAATCTGAATAATAAATACTGCTTAAAGAACTATTTATATTGAAAGGCATTATATATACCGTTATTTTTAATTCAATCGACTGCTTATTTTAAAAGTTCATTTACAAAACAATGACATCACATAATTTGTGAATAATTAAAAGTAAAATTTTTATTTATAACTATTTAATATTTGATGTCTTAAAAAATGCCACTGCTTTGTTCAATTTAAAATTGGCCAATATTGGAAATTGAGTAGCGATAAATATATTAACCTATCATTTTCTCAAAACATCATAAAATGGACTTGCGCCAATTATATTGTACCACTCGCACCAGTTATAAATAATCGGTACAGGTTAATAGATAAATTTGACATATAAAACAATTTATCTGTCCACTATTGAAATTTTGAAGACTAGCCAAGAAATTTTCTAATAAAGTGCTCTTATGGATTAGAATGCGTTGAAATAAATTTGTGTAGACTTATAAAGTTAAATCAATTTTGGGCTCGTGAAATCTTGAGCCAGTTCGGCACGGTTTTAATATCATTCGTAATCTCACGAGCTCGTTCAACTAGCATCTGTCAAGTTAAAACGTTTCGTCTGTCTAATTACTTCGTCTGGCTCTGTTAAGTACTTTTAAGTACTCGCAGGGGCTGCACAAAAGAAAAAAAAACAACAAAAGTTTTGTACAGAATGAGTTTTATAGTGTGCAGTCAATATGTTACCAACAAATCGACCCTTTAATTATCAAAGAATTTCGTTTATTTCAATACGGTTTCAGACCCTTAATCTAGATCAATCCACATTGTTTTAGTTACTTGCTAGAAGACTTCAAATTACAAACGGGTTTTTCTATAAAACTGCAGTTTGTTTTATAACCAGCTTTGATTTATAAATAGATAATAAATAACTGAACGAAAAGATAATACCTATATAGATACCAAATTATATATCTAGACTATATAAATAATTACACTATAAATACTAATACACTATAAATACTAATAAAATAAAATTTTGACCAATAATATGTATAGATTAAGTAGTGGATAACTTAATTGAACTCCGAATTTTATGCTTGAACAGCAGTAAACATCTTTATATAGACAACGTTATCTTAATGAGAGATAGTTAGTGATATTATACGATTCTACATTTTTGTATGTTCTTTATAGATAATTGACAGTGCTTTTGAAATATCGAACGTAATTTGATTAGTGCAACAGTCGGAGAAGTAGTTTTAAGTGTTCAACAATACCAGACGTAGCAACTAGACCGATTTTTTTATTGCTAATTTCACAGATGTTGGTTGTATAAACAAGTAACTCTAGTCAAAACTATATAGAGTACTATTAAACTATATAGAGTTAGTTTGTGTATAGCCTAACTAGTATTGTCAGTTGTATATGTCTAGCCTTGGCTGTCTAGTATTGCCTGTCTAGTTTTCTTGTTAGTATTGCCTGTCTAGTTTTCTCTTGTCTTGTTAGTCTAGTCTTGTTCGTCTAGTCTTGTCATTCTAGTCCAGTCTAGTCTGTCAAGTCTTGTTTCTATAGATTTTGCAGGTCTAATTTTATCTGCCTAGTCTTATTTGTGATAATTATTTGTCTTATTTGTGATCATGTCTGTGTAGTCTCGTCTGTCTAGTATTTTCTGTACAGTCTCGTCTGTAGCCTTGTATGTCTTGTATTTATGTATTTTTATATTTATTTACCCCTTTCACATGCGAAAATATACAATCTGTATAAATAATAATAAATATAATAATACTAATTACATAATAATATATTTAATAATAATAATAATAATTGGATACTAACTATTGAAGATCAATACTCCGATAAAACACCTGTGATGATCTGTGAAGAATTTGGTGTATAAGATGTCCTAAACTTTGTTAAAAATTTAAAATTTTGGAATGCTCCAGGACCCGATAAATTGCATAATTTTTGGCTAAAACACGTAACAGCCGCACACGATGCCCTAGCACGTTGTTTTACAGAGGCTTTAATGGACTCATCAACAATACCTAAACATCTTATGGAAGGCGAAACCTGAAAATTGCGAACCTGAAAATTATTGACCGATAACTTGTTTATCCGTCATCTATAAATTATTTACAGCTTTAATGAACACGAAGATATATAACCATTGTGAAAAAAAACATCTTTTCGCAGAAGAACAAAAAGGATGCTCTTTCCGAGGAGCTCTAGGTTGTAAGCAACAGCTAACCATCGATGCTGTTATTCTTAAACAAACTCAGCTTGGAAAACGAAACTTGAGTATAGGATACATTGACTACACTGAAGCATTTGATTCAACTCCCCATGACTGGCTGATAAAAACTCTGAAAATCTACGGAGTCTGGACTAACATTATAAAATGTCTTGAGAGCATGATGCCGGATTGGCTAAGTAGCATACCTCTTAATGTCATAAACATCGGCAAAATTAATATTAAAAGAGGAATCTTTCAAGGGGATGCGCTTTCATCGTTGTGGTTTTGTCTTGCACTAAACCCACTTTCAGCATTATTAAATAAGGAAAACATCGGCTATGAAATCCAAAGATGATCAAAAAATTAAAAAATGAGGAAAATTAAGCACGTTTCGTTTATGGATGATATAAGGCTATACGCGGAGAGTCGTGAAAAATTACAAGACTCAACCACGACAGTGAAAAAATTCAATGATGACATTAGTATGTCGTTCGGCCTAGATAAATGTGCCATAATTAACATCAAAAAGGGCAAACAAAATTACATGGGAGAACCTTTAGACGGCATTAAAGAATTAACAGCTGAAGATAGCTATAAATATCTAAGTCTACATCAAAACATCATATTTGACCACACCCAGCTTAAGAAGTCGTTTCAAGAAAAGTACAGAAAAAGAGTAACGAAAATTTTGAATACGAAACTGTAAGGAAAAAACGTTATTACCACCATCAACACCTGGGCAGTATATGTGCTTACTTATTCGTTTGCAACAGTTAAATGGTCTGACACTGACCTCGAGGAACTCGATAGGACCACACGAAGACTTCTTACAAAATTTCGTTGCCTACATCCAAACTCTTCTACAACAAGATTATAGCTATCAACAAAAGAAGGTGGAAGAGGATTAATAGATATATTCAACCTATTCAACCTATGCATCAAAAGAAGCAAGCATGAGAAACCGAATTCTAACATCAGAAGACCAACTTATGAAGCTCATAACACAAGTATACAAAAGCTATACTCCCTTACATCAAAATGAGAGGTAAAATACTTCACGGAAAATTTCCAAACTTACTCGAAAACGAGAACGTGGATAAGGATGCTTCCTTCAGGTGGCTGAGCGATGGATATCTCTATCCGGAGGCTGCAGGCTTTATTATGGCCATCCAAGACCGGGTAATGCGAACTAGGAATTACGAGAAGTATATCTTAAAAACAAACGTTGAGGACAAATGCGGCATAGTTGGTGAAAATATCGAACATATAATGGGAGGATGTTCTGCGTTGGCTGAGAATGCCTATTTAAATAGACATAATCAGCTTGCGAAATTAGTTCATTATCAACTGGGTATAAAGTTTGGCTTGTTAGACATTTCCACGCCACCATACAATAAATATGACCCAGCACCAGTCGTAGAGAAGTCCAACATCATCCTTTACTGGGATAGACCTGTATTCACCGACAAATCCATTGATTACAACAGGCCGGATATTCTTCTCATAAACAATAACACACGCACGGACACAATAGTTGAAATACGAGTTCCTCTCACACATAATCTCAATAAGATCGAGATTGAGAAGAAACATAAATACGAGGAACTTCCTTTTCAACTGAAAAACATATGGATGCTAAACCACGTATCTATTTATCCATTAGTGTCTATATGTCAACAGAGGGAGTTGTCTCCAAAACCTTCCATTTTAATATTTAGAAACTACAACTAAATCCCAACATCTTTACGATTGGCCAAAGAGCAATTTTACTCCAAACATGAAATATCGTACGAAAGTTTCTCAATTTAAAACACACCACCACAGACATGTGGGCCAGGGTGAATTCACTTTCCACATCGACCGAACCTAATCCCAAAAATATCTCAGGGATAGGTCAATATTTCCAGCAACAATTCTGAGAAAGTGCGTTAAAGTCGGATAATAATGATAATTAAATCACAAAAAAATTTATTGGAAAAAGTTTTTCAAAGTCTATAATTTCTGATTAAAAGTCGATTAAAAGTCTAACGAGACGCGCGGGCGATAGCGTTCCTGTCTCTCCTAGTACATAGACATCTGATTGCACTTGGAATGTATCGCGAATGAAGTGGCGGCTGATAGCCTTCCCGCGACAATTGAAACGCAATGATTGCTAGTCTTGTATAATAAACCCCCGGATTTTTATGTGCCTTATTGCCCGATCCAAAAATCTCTAAACATAGACAGTTTCATATTTTTTAGACAATTTAGAGCTCGATGAGGCTATCAACTGATAAGGTCATTAAAATTAGGCAATAAGGCTTTATAATAGTATTGTCCATCTAGTCTTGTTTGCCTAGTCTTGTTAGTAAGTCTTGTCAGTCTAGTCCTCTCCAGTCTGTCTAGCCTTATTACTATATTCTTGTCAGTCTAGTCTTGTCAGTCCAGTCATGTCTTTCCAGTTTTGTATGTCTAATCTTGTATGTCCACCATTGTTCACACTTGCTTGTCTGCCTAGTCATGTCTGTCTAATCTTGTCTGTAGGAGACCTGTCTAGTTTTGTCTGTGTAGTCTTGTCTGTTCACACACAGCCCGATCTGTGACCAGGTGGTGCACCGAGCAGACAACGGAGCATACCCAATACTCAAAAAGCGCTATCGGAAGCAAGACGAAACAGAATGGAGCAATGATTAATATAATCCAAATAAATGCCATCCGTAGCCCGCCTGCCCATGACCTATTAATGGCTATAGTCCACGAACTAATATTAAACATTGTCATAGTCAGTGAACCAAACAAAAAAACCATGATGATTACGGATGATAAAAATGATGCGGCAATCTTTAAATGCAACAAGGACCTTGCGGTCTGAAAACATGGAGGTGGACTGAGTTTCGAATGGGTGAGCTCGAGGAACTTGTGTTATATACCTGCTATCTATCAGCAAACAGTAGCCCCCAGGAATTAAGGCTATCCCTATCCACCCTCGGCCAGGACATTCCGTGCCAAACCTAGCGTAAACTGATCAGAGGAGACTTTAATGCCAAATCCCCCTATTGGGGCTGCACAGGTACAGATAAGCGAGGAGAAACCATCTTGGACTGGATCTCAGAACTCGATCTATATGTGAGTAACGTAGGAAACTCACCCACTTTTGGACGCAGGAGCACCTCCTTCATATTAGACCTTACTCTTGCCACGGCGGACCTTGTGCATAAAATTCAAAACTAGCAGATGCTAACGAAGGAAACCCTAAGTGACCACAGGTATTTGTCATATAGTATAGAGGTGGGTACAAAAAAGCCATCTGCAAAAAAAATGCTCGCAGGGGCTGGCACGCAAAAAATATATAAAAGAGAAATTCGCAAATAAGCTGGACAATGAAATTTAAAACACAAATGACCTCTTACAATGCTCTCTATTCTGTACTACAAAAAACTTGCAATTATATCCTCATGCCAAGAAAGCCTTCGAAAAGAATACAGGTATACTGGTGGAGCGCGCAAATTGCCGAGATGAGAAAGATCTGTTTTGCTAAAAGACGTGCCTACCAACGGAAAGGGAAGAGAAATCCAAACCCAGATATAAACCCAGAAGACAGAAGACAACCAGACAGAAGCTCCATAAAGAAATTTTTATGCCACAGCAAAAAAAAATTTGCACACAGAAATTAACAGATCTAAAAAGGACCACTGGCGTCAACTCTGCGAAAAAATAGATGAAAACGTGTGGGGTGACGTACTTTCCATCGCTACCCGAGAACTCAAAAAAATCGTCTTCTTTTCGAGCGCCTTCGAAATGGCAGAGCACCAGGACCCGACAATCTCCCACCAGAAGCTGTAAAGATTGCCGTAAACAGACAACCTAAATTCGTTCTAGAAGTTATGAACAACATAATAGCAGATGGCAGATTCCCAGATAGGTTTTCCTCCGGAAAGGTGAAGAGCCCATTCAAGAATCAACTTCTTACAGATCAATTCCCTCTCTGAACCCACATTGTCTATCGGAGAGACCTCTACCCCTGTCAAATTCCGCTTTAATTCCGACAAGAAGTAGTTATTCAAGTAGTTTTCCGAGGACAAATAGCAGGCATCTATTTGTCCTCGGGAAACTACTTGAATAACTGCTTCTTGCCGGAATTTAAGCGGAATTTGACAAGGGTAGATGTCTTTCCGATAGACAATATGGGTTCAGAGACGGAAGGTCCACGGTCGATGCCGTTCTGAGGGTGATTAAAGTGGCAGAGAAAGCCACAAGCGGCACACGGAGGACACGTAAGATGACAGCTCTGATAACCCTAGACATAAAAATGCTTTAAATTCTGCAGGCTGGGAAAAGATTATGAAAGAGCTAACAGAAACTTTACCTCATACCTGTTGCGGCTAGTGCGTAGCTACCTGTCAAATAGGAGAATACAGATGGAATCCGGCGATGAGATCGTCGAATACGATATAAATAGTGGTGTTCCTCAGACCTCGGTATTGGACCCTACGCTGTGGAACAATATATACGATGGCGTGTTAGGGCTCGTTTTCACCGCTGGTGTGGCAATAGTAGGATTCGCCGATGACCTAGCTTTAGTTACAACAAGGAAAACTGAAGAAGAACTAATGAGAAAGGCAAACATCGCCATAAAGTAGGTCGATAAATGGAGCGAAAAACCTTAAGCTAACCCCTGAAAAAACAGAATCCGTACTTCTCACTGGCAACAGGAAAATAGGACCTAGAAAATTAAAAATTAAAAAGTGGACATCACACCGAAGCAATAAGTCAAGTACCTAGTCATGACTATTGACCAGAAACAGTCTTTTAAAACTCACCTTAAGAAAACTGCAGAAAAAGCCCTAAACATTACATCGGCACTAGGCAAATTATTGTCTAACACCGGCGATCCGAATAGCAGTAAAAGAAGGCTGCTGTGCTCTGTGGATCACTCGACCATTCTCTATGAAGCCCCGGTCTGAGCTAGAGCCAGTGAAAAGGGGTACATGAAACAGATACTCACCTCTGCACAGAGAAAAATGGCCATCAGAGTATGCAGTGCATACAAGAATAACTCCAGAGAAGCTGTGCTGGTGATTGATGGCATCGCCCCGATAGAGTGCAAAATCCACGAGAGAGTCCAATTATATAAAACAAAGAACTGGGCAAATAGTCAGAAAGAAAAAAATAGCAAACAACCAAAAACTTCAAGATTGGCAAAAGTCATGGAGCATGTACAAAACAGGACATTGTACAAAACTATTGATTCCAAAACTTAAACCTTGGGTAACACGGAACCATGGAGAGATAACTTACCATCTAACACAGGCCCTCAGCGGCCACAAATGCTTCAGGGAGTATCTACATAGTTTTGGCCGGGTAAGTGACGCAATGTGTATATACTGCGGCGACGTGGACAGTGCACTTCATACCGTGTTTGAATGCAGTACGTGGTTATCCATATCGTGTCATATCGTGGATAGAGGTGCAAAAAATGGTAGACGTGATGCTAAGATCACCAGAGGACTGAACATACACGGAGACAATGATGCGACATCCTGACACAAAAAGACAAGACGGACGGACAGAAATAAACTACAGAAAGTAAAACCAAATCGATAGAGCCAGATCCCCGAACTCCTCAACACTCCAGTGAAAGGGGGACGTACGGGAAAAAAATGTAGATACCAAGAGCAGAGCGGCGACATCCTAGAGGTTAATACTGCGTAAAGAGCGGTTCCAGGATGTTAGTGATCCTGGGAGGTCTACTTGTCAGGTTAATGATATGCCTGATACGCCCCACCCCACAAAAAATCTTGTCTGTTCAGCATTGTTTGTCCACTATTGGTTCTCCGGTGTTGTCTCTCCAGTCTTGTTTCTCCAGTCTCGACTATGTCTGTCTGTCCAGTCCAATTTATCCAGTCTTATCTATCCAGTCTTGAGTATCTAGTCTTGTTTGTTCGGTCTTGTCTGTCTAGTATTTTCTGTCCAGTCTTGTGTGTCAAGTCTTCTCTGTCCAGTATTGTCTGTGCAATCTTTTCTGTCCAGTGTTTACCGTGCAGGATTATCTGTCCTGTCTTGTCTTGTATGTCCAGTCTTCTCTGTCTAGCCTTTCTGTCCAGTTTTGTCTATCCAGCCTTCTCTGTCTAGGCTTGTCTGTCTTTTCCTGTATGTCAAGTACTGTCATATTTCCGTCAATCTATGAACATATGGTGTTTTAGTGAAGATATAATAAATTATGTAATATTGATAAAATAATCTATATTAAGTGTATAGTGGAAGTTATAATGTAGAAAATGGGAGAGAGAGTTAATAGTCTAAGATTATTGTGAAATTGTACTTAGATTGAAATGGGCAATTCGTGTTGAAGTAAACGTTGTTGAAACAAATATACATAAATAAATGATATTCAGGTAGTATACATTAGAGTTTTATTGTCGTGTTTGTTCAAGGTTAACTTGAACATGACGCGCCGTCCAGGTTTTGATTATAGGAAGTGATTAGTTGTTTGGAAACCGTCCGAAGGCTGACGATAGTCTTCGGACCCGGAACTCCGCCGAGCTCGAAAACCTTCGGGAGAAAAGAAGAAAACGCTTTGTTAATTCCCGTTTTCTTTTGGTTTTTGTTGTTTTTTTTTTCGTGATTTATCACTTATTTTGCGTCAGTTTTTCTACCCACATAGATATACAAAACACATTTGCGGCTGTAATACGAATGATGTCATGTTTTTGCGGGCTCCGTTTTCATATGTATTTACATACACAGCAGACATTTGTAATACTATACATAAGGACATATGGTTAATGTACTTGATATTTACACTAAATGTTCGCTTTTTTATTATATTTTTACAAACTTTTAATTAGGTTTTTCTTTTAGGATAATTAAGACGATATTTTCGTAATTTTTATGTGAAACTCTTAACTCAATACCACATTTTTGCATAAACGAACACCAAAAGTTCTAAATTATAACTAAACCATAAACAGTTTTACAAGGAAAGAAATTACTAAGTTCTCATTCACTCATGACTTGCATAATAAATAAATATATTTATTATAAATATTTTGTTATATATATATATATATATATATATATATATATATATATATATTTACTTATATTTATTTATTTTATAAGTCATGAGTGAATTAGAACATAGTAATTTCTTAATTCTTTTGTTGTAATATGGAAAATTCTCATAGTAATTTCTCCCAATTTTATATAAACAGTTTTCTTCGTGCACTTAGAATTTTAACCACTCTAAATATTTATTATATTAACTCATTAATTCCCAGTTTCTATAAACTTCAATTTTGCAACTATGCAAGTTCATCTATTGTAAAATCGATATTTCAAAAATTCAATCATTATACAGTACACAAATTTAGAAATATAGTAGATTAGACCGATTTAACTTAATTTAATTATCTTTTTACTTTAAAAATGTAACTAACATATTGTTAAAAATTAGACTAGATCAATTTGTTCTAATTCTCACTAATATATTTGATGAAGTCAAACTTATTTTCATCAAAATTATACAAAATATTAAATAAGTTAAACAAATTAAACTAAGTTAGACTTTTTTCATTTAGAAATCTTTTTAAATAAAATTAGTTTAGAAATTTAATACCCACTGGACTAGCTAATAGGTACAAATTTATTTCAAGTCGAGCGTTCAATACAAAATTGAAATTCTACACTAGAGGCCAGATGGGATTCAATATTTACTTATTTCTTAGTATTAGTATTTACTGACGTCTTTTTTGTAATTCATATAATATTTGTTTAGTTTTAATGCGAAATTTAGTCTACATCAAACAATTCTCTCATGTATCCCCATCATTTATACTAAGCAAATTGTATTAAACCGTCAAGACTATACAGACAAGAATATACCGACAAGAGTAGACAGAGAAGACTAGACAGACGAGACCAGATAGACAAAACTAGACACAGAAGACTAGACAGACAAGGCTGAAGTGACAAGACTGGAGAGACAAGACTGGGGAGACAAGACTGGAGAGACAAGAATGGACAGACAAGACTGGACTGACAAGACTGGACGGACAAGACTGGATAGATAAGAAGTACGGACAAGACTGGACAGACAAGACTGGTCAGACAAGACTGGACATACAAGACTAAATAGACAAGATTAGACAGATAAGATTAGGCACTTGCACTTGTCTCTTTCTGGTATTCATCTTTCGCATTTAAACGGGGTATGTTGCGCCATGTCTGCATTCCCACAGTTCACGCAAAGGTCGTACGGAGCCCTGCCGATTCTATAAAGGTACTCCCTGAAACATCCCTGGCCGCTGAGAGCTTGGGTTAGATGGTGATTGACATCTCCGTGCTGGCGAGTTGCCCTTACTTTCATGTTACGTATCAATATTCTCGTCCAGGCTCCTGATTCAGACGCGCTCCAGTTATTTTGCCTTCTTTCAAACATATGGTCCTTTGCTACTCTGCTGGAATCTGCCCAATTTGTCCGGTTTCGGGTTATGTTCACATCAACTCTTTCCTGTATTAGTCATGCGACAGGGGCAATATCACTGCTCACTCCAATTTCCATTCTTTTTTACTGAGGCAAGCGTATTTCTCAAACTTCCTTTTGCAATTGCACTAACCCAGACTGGGACAAATTACAGGATGGTCGAATGGGCCGCCGAGCAGAGTAGCTTTCTCCTCTCTTGAGCCACTGGTGTTAAGTTAGGTTAGGTTAAGTTAGGTGTCAGCTTTTCCAGAGCTGTCAGTTTGTAGGGCCTTTGAGGTGCTTTTTTTAACATTTTTCGATGGTGATTCCCAAATAATATATTCTTTGGGTATGATTTTCATCTCCATAATTTTGAAAATTATAGGTCCTACGGTTCTGTTTCTTTTTAGGCGGACGGCTTCTGTTTTATGTGGGACTAATTTAACATTTCCCATCCAGCCATTCATTTACTTGTTTGATGGCGGTGTTGGCGCATCTCATTATGTCGTCTTCTGTATTTCTCGTTGAGACAATGCCTAAATCATCGGCGAATACTATGATTTCTGCACCCCCCGGTAGGTTTAGTCTCGGCACCCCACCATACAGGGTGTTCCAAAGTGTAGTACTCAAGGCTGAGCCTTGTGGAATACCACTGCATATCTCGCATTCAGCAACTTCACCGCCTGCTTCGAGTTTGACTTTTCTGTTTCAAAAATAACTGCGAAGTAGACGCAACAGGTATGAAAACTTCTGTTAGTTAGTTCCTCCATAATATATATCCATGTAACCGAATTGGACGCGTTTTGGACGTCCAAAGTAATCAACTCACTATGTTTTGTTTGTTTTTTAAAAGTTTGGTCCGATGTGGATACCGTATATTAACCCTTCAAATACTGCGGCCTACTTGTGGCCTATTGTATTTTGCATTCACATACACTTATAGGCCCAGAAACCTAGTTGTTATTGTAAATTGCGCTAATTAATGTTTTTCACATTTGTCTTCTGGTACAAATGGGGCCGGCACTGGGGATAGAACTCGGTCCCTCTATACTTGTTAGTTAGCGCTCTAACATGAGGCCACGAGCGTCACAGCTGCACCACTCGCGCCGGCTTAATCAACGCACTAATCCTCCGTGTTCTTTTCTGATGCCCCACATCACAGCATCTACTGTCGACCTTCCTTCCCTAAACCCATACTGTCTGTCTGAAAGATTGTTTCCTTTATTGAGTTCTGACTTGATTCTCGCATAGCAATTGCGTAGGCATCCAAAATTTGTGTCTGTTTTATGGCACAGTTCTCGTCAGTGTTATCTTTTAGCCCGGAAGATCTCGGTGCGTAGCTTCTTTTTTGATGTAGAATACAGGTTTCTAAACTAGACAAACTAGACTAGGCAGACAAGGCTAGAGACAAGACTGGGCAGACAAGACCAGACAGACAAGACTAGACACACAAGACTAGAGAGAAAAGACTAGACATAACTGGTTCTCGAACAACAATCTGCATTTAAACAGCAATATAATAAACTACATGATTTTGCAAACTAGAAGGAAACGAATGGAAAACCTTTAACTAAGAATTGGATGAGATACAGATAGCGAGCAATACCAAATTTCTTGGTATTCACTTTTAGGAATGTCTTGGATGGAACATCACCACAGAATCAATTATTAACAAAATCAACAGCATTATCTACATGTTAAGAAGGATAAGGAAAGTTAGCTGTAATTAGCATCCCTGTGACAACATATAATTTTCTGAAATACACTCGAGGATATCCTATGGGATTATGGTATCGGGCTCTTCCCCGCACACTGAGCAATCAGGGGTATTACAGGAAATTCAAAGAGGACTTCCTACAAATCATATTTCATCAATTTAAAAGTCCTGACTATCGATTGTATATATATATATATATATATATATATATATATATATATAGTCGAACTACCATAACTCAAACTTTTATAACTCCAATTTTTCTATAACTCGAACTTTTTTAGAAATTCATACGTTTAGATAGCATTTTACATATAAATTAACTTACATAACTTATTTACCTTAACTCTATTCTTTCCATAACTCGTAGTAAAAATTTATACAATGGTAACATTTTAAATACAAAATAATCTCTATAACTCCATTTTTTTAACCGTTACGTACTTTCCAAAATTTGTGGTGCCGCACATTGCTTACCATAAACCGTATCCTGTTTGTTATAGTAAAGGTGCTATATATATATATATATATATATATATATATATATATATATATATATATATATATATATATATATATATATATATATATATATATATACATATTAATGAAATTTTAGAGTTTAAATTCATTCTTTCTTCTTACATCTGCAGTTACAATTGCAATTATTAATGGTCTGAGAAGAAAATTCAATACGATGTCATTATCAGACAAATTGAACTTGATAAGTAAAGTTGACAAATATATTAAAAACAAAAAAGTGATTGCTGAATACTTTGCGATTCCTTCAAGTACACTTTCTTTAATTGTATAGAAACCACGAGGAAATTTTAAACAAAGTCGAAAATGGTGCAACTTATGATCGCAAACGTTTCAAAAAGTGTACCTACGAAGACAAAGACAAAGCTAATTTGGAATGGTTTAAAATTGCTCGGTATAAAAATGTGCCTATGCCTGGACCACTTATTAGAGAAAAGGCTCATGTGCCTATGCCTGGACCACGTATTAGAGAAAAGGCTCTTTATTTTGCTGAAAGTCTTGGACACACTGATTCTGTCTGAAGACAAAAGCGTGAGACATAGACAATTAGCAAGCAACCATAATATATTGTTTCGGAGAGTCTGGCTTTAAAAAACAAAGCGAAATAAACTGGAGTGAAGAAGATGATACTCTTCCGTCAGAATTGAAGTCCGCGTATGACACATATAATCAGCATAACGTGGATAATACAGTGTCTATTAATGATTATTTGTCTGTAGATGAAGATATGGACAACAAGATTACAAAACGCAAAGATGAAGATGTCTTATCTAGCAACGCAACAGTGCCAATTTAAATAAGTATATCGAATATCTGTGTTCTAAAGACAATCTTCCAGACGGAGTGTACCGTGCATTATCTACTTTGGAGAACTTTGTAGATAGAGAACTTTTAAATGGAAAACAAATAAATATTTCTGACTTTTTCAAGAAATAATATATTAATTATAATTATTTTTTATTAATTATAATTATATAACATTATATTAATAATGTATATTTCTTTTTGGTGTTTTGTTTATAAATACATACATATGTACACATTTACTTTGAATAAATTGTGTGAAGTGAAGTAGTTATGTAGCTTTGTAGTTATATATTTATTTAATTCGAATTTTCTATGACTCCAATTTTTTTTCGTGAACAATGGTACTTCGACTAATGGGAAGTTCTGCTGTATATATATATATATATATATATATATATATATATATATATATATATATATATATATATATATATATATATATGTATATATTTATTGGAATTGGAATTGGTATCTCATATACATAAAAACATCCATCCATCCGTGGCCTTACAGCCCTCTGTGGGCCTTAGCCTCCTCCTTTCTTAGCCTCGTTTAGCATTCTTTTCCATCCTTTTCTGTCCGCTGCTGCTCTTTTCCAGTTCCTTATGCCTATTAGTTCTCTTGCGTCTTTTTGTATGTTGTCATGCCATCTTAGTCGTGGTCTGCCTTGTCTCCTGTTGCCTTCCATGTTTCCTTTGTAGATCTTCTGTGGTATTCTTTCTTCTCCCATGCGTTCTACGTGTCCTGCCCATTGCAGCCGTTGTATTTTAAATATGTTACTAGGTCTATTTCTTTATACAGTTGTACCAGTTCGTGATTATACTTTATCCTCCACCCGTCTTCATCCTGGGTCGGTCCAAATATTCTTCTCAATATTTTTCGCTCGAATTTTAATAATAGGTTTTTTGTTTGGTCGTCATTGTCCACGATTGGCACCCGTAGGTCACTATCGGTCTAATGATGCTTTTGTACACTTTCACTTTGGTTTTTACCCACACTATTTGCGATTTCATTACACTTTGAACTGCGCAGTACGCTTTATTCCCGGCTCATCAGTCTCTGTTGAATTGTTTGTGGTATTAAGTTCTGTTCGTTCAGTGTTGAGCCCAGATATTTAAATTCTCGTACCATTTCAATATTCATATTATCCATGGTTATGTTTTGTCTCAGCCGCGTCCTTGATTTTATGGCCATGTATTTCGTTTTGTCTTCATTCACCAGCAGTCCTATCGGTCTTGCCTCTTCTATCAGCTGCATAAATGATTCTTTCACTGCCAGTACATTCCTTCCCACTATATTCAGATCGTCTGCATATAACTTGGCATGACTTGTTTATAATGGTGCTCTCAGTTTTTATTCCTGTGCCTCTGATCACTTTCTCGAGGGCTAGGTTAAATAGGATCGGGGCCAGGCCATCTCCTTGTCTTAGTCCTTTGTCTGTTGGGAATTTTTCTTGTGAGCTTGTGAGCTGGTTTTGTATTCTGATCTGATTGAGCGTCTCTTCCATGGTTACTTGTATCATCTTGATTAGCTTCTGTGGTACTTAAAATTCTTTCAGAATGTTATATAGTGCTTCCCTACTTATACTGTCGTAGGCTTGTCGAAAGTCTACGAATAGTTGATGGATAGGTATATCAAATTCCGGCGCCTTTTCCATAATTTGTCGTGTTGTAAAAATTTGGTCGGTCGTGGATCTCCCTCTTCTAAATCCTGCTTGATACTCCCCTATTAGATCTTCTGCGTATATCTCCAGTCTTTGGCGTATTATGGATGTTAGGACCTTGTATGCGACACATAGTAGTGAGAGGCCTCTATAGTTGTTGCAGTCTTGTCGGTCGTCTTTCTTGTATATTGGGCAGATTATGGCTATCTTCCACTCCTCAGGTATTTTTTCTGTTTTCCAGATAGTTTTTATTAGCGCATGTATTTTAGTTTCTAGTAGTTCTCCTCCTTGTTTGAGTAGTTCGGCTGGTATTCCGTCTATACCCGGGGCTTTGTTATTTTTTAGTTGTTGTATGGCATCTTTAATTTCTTGTAATTCTGGGTCCAATACTCGTGGTTGCCCTGTGCATACGCTCGTTTTTGGTCCTTCGTAGTTGGTTCCTTGTTCTTTGTTTAGTAGTTCTGTGAAATATTATTTCCATCGTAATAGGATTTTATTTCTCTCGGTCATTATTTCCCCGTCCTTATTCTTGCACATTTCTATTCTTGGGTGGAATTCGTTTTTGGTGCTGTTCGCGGCTTTAAAGAACTTTCTTGTTTCGTTCTGTTCTCTTAGTTCTTCTAATTTGTCCAGTTGTTCATTTAGGTCTTTTCTTTTTTCTTTTCTGCATACTGCCTTTGCTCTCGCTCTCGATAGCGTATTCTTGTTCCTTAGTTCTTGTTGGCCTTTGCAGTAGTCGTTGTCTTGCTTTATTTCTCTCGTCTATTGCCCTCCTGCACGTCTCGTTCCACCATCGATTGCGCTCTCCTTTAGGTTCTATTCCTATGGTCTCCTCCGCTGCTTCTCTTATGCTTTTTTTAAGGTTTTCCCATGTGTTATTTGTTTCCTAGTGCTCTTCCCCTTCTTCTTCTTCGTTTATATTTTCTTTAATCTTCTTCTCCAGTGTTTCCACATATCTCTTGCGTTCATCTTTGTTCTTTAGGTTCTCTAGATTTTATTTTCTTGTTTTTTCTCCCTTTTGGGCACGTGCTTTATTTATTCTCGTTCTTAATTTTATTTTGACCATAAAGTGGTCTGAGCCTACTGTTGCTCCTCACATGGTTCTGATAATAAAAACCTACCTATTATGAAAATAAAAACAAACCTACCCCAAAAGTTCCCCACGAGAAAGGATCAACATAATCACGACACTCGAAATCGCCAAAAGCTTATGACACCAAGAGTAAATTTGACTATATGTGGTACAGCTTCCGATATAATTGGTACCAAGGTGTACAACCTTCTACCAGATGAGTTAAAAGATGAATCATCTAACAAATTGTTTAGAAAATAATTAAAAAATATATTAATTCAGAAAGCCAATTATACCCTGAAAGAATATATGGAAAATCTAAATCCATCAAATATTGTCTAAGTTGACTATTGTATTTTATTGTATTGATAGTTTTATTCTATTTTATTTGCAATGTAATTTTACTGTATTCTATTGTGACGTATTCTATAAGAACTGATGTATATTTAAGGCATAAATGTATTGTTTATTGATTGATTGACTAGACAGACAAGACTAGACAGACAAGACTAGATACACAAGAGTAGACAGACAAGACTAGGTACACAAAACTAGACAGACAAGACTAGACAGACAATACTAAGCAGACAAGACTAGACCGACAAGACTAGTTAGACGAGACTAGACAGACAAGACTAGACAGACAAGAGGTCTAGACTAGTTAGACGAGACTAGACAGAAAAGTCTAGACAGACAAGACTAGACATACAAGACTGGACAGACAAGACTGGACAGACAAGACTGGACAGACAAGACTGGGCAGACAAGACTAGATAGACAAGACTAGATAGACAAGACTAGACAGACAAGACTATATAGACAAGACTAGACAGACAAGACTATATAGACAAGACTAGACAGACAAGACTAGATAGTCAAGACTAAACAAACAAGATTAAACGTAGAAGACTAAACTGACAAGACTGGACAAACAAGACCATACATGTAAGACTAGATAGCTTAGACAAAACTTAACTAGGCAGCCAAGATTAGACAGACAAGTCTATAGAGACAAGACTAAACAGACAATACTAGACAGACAAGACTGGACATAGAAGACTAGGCAGACAAGACTGTAAAAACAAGACTAGACAGACAAGACTAGACAGACAAGACTAGACAGACAAGACTAGATAGACAAGACTAGACAGACAAGACTAGATAGACAAGACTAGACAGACAAGACTAGAGAGACATGTCAAACAAGACAAACAAGACTAGATAGTCAAGAGTAAACAAACAAGATTAAACGTAGAAGACTAAACTGACAAGACTGGACAAACAAGACTATTCATGTAAGACTAGATAGCTTAGACAAAACTTAACTAAGATGTCTTTAAATCTTGGATCAAAATATGTAAAATAAATTGGTCCCATTGTTTATAAATTTAGAACTTATCTTAGAATGGTAAAATAAATAAACTTAATCTAAAGAAAAATTAGTAGTTTCTAATTTTTTTACAAACTACTATCTGAAATAGACTACTAGATCCTATCAATATATTAATTACAATTTATCAAATACACGAATCCAACAATGTAATCTCCCATTCAAGGTCTTTTTCCCATTTTAATCTAAATATTTGAGAAATATTTAACTGGAAATAAATTATTTATTATTCAACCTAGTAACTGCTAACAACTACTTAACTCTTAACTCAAAGTACATATAATTTTGAAATGTTTCCAAGCTAATTGTTAATATGGATTTCTAAATTTCCATTTGATAAGATTATGTTTTAACTGGCAGATTGACTAGATTGTAGTTAGTTTTTAGCTTAATAAACGTGTGAAGAAGACTGAATGCTATAAAAATCGGTCGACGCGACGTTGAATTGAAAACTACCGAGGAAGCGATTTGGGTTATTGAAATCGAAAACTTGGTGCGCGAGCGAGAATAGCGTTACGTAACCTCGTTCGCAGAAGAAAGAATCGAGAAATGAGAGAGGAGAGAAAAGTATTTGTTTTATGTGACGAAAGTAAAGTTAGTTTTTATGATTGTTTAAAATAGTTTTATATAAAAACTATAAGTAAATAAAACTGATAGAAATCGAAAGTTTATTTTTTTGCTGCATCGTTAGAAAGTTTTTTTTTTCTCACTCTCTCTCTCACACAACGTTGGAGCAAATCGGTTTTACAACGAAACATTAAATTTTTACGTTTGACAAAGTCGTTTCTATTGCGTAAAAAATTTGTTAGATCTAAAAAGTTTTACCAGAAAACATAATCAAATCTATTATCTAACTCTTCACACTTATATCAAACTTCTTGCAGATTATCTACACTTATATCAAACTTCTTGTAGATCATCTAACTAAATCTTAAATATAAAACAAAAATATCCAACAGAAAGACGAGGCGGGAATCTTCCAAAAATGTTTGGTCCTATAATGGATCCTTGTGGCACTTCACGTATGATAGTTTCCTCAAGTATGATTTTACTTTAATTCCCTCTAGTTTCCTTAATTAGTATATCATTCCACGATGTACTTTTAGAGGCGATTTTATTGTTATTCAATGTTTTCAATATTCTTAATATGGCGCTTCTCCTATGTTTGTAGCTGACTTTCCTTGTTTCTTCCATAAACACAACACTTCTAATTGCTTCTATCGTCAATTTATCAATTTAGAACTAAACTAACGAGTCTTTTTTTCCACTTTGCTTTTAGTATGCGCCACCCCGGTATCGCATATTTCGCATTAACTCAGGATGGGCAGCCCGAACGCCCTAGATGTTGCCTCCCTAACCGGGAATCGAAGCAAGGTCTCCCACTTGTCAGGAGGGTATGTTGTCAACTTCACTACCGATGATGACAAACTAACAAGTCTAGGCAGATCAGTCTATTTAGATAAGATAACATTAACAATACTTGACTGTCTAGGCTAGTCAGAAAAAAACCCGTCTCTAGCAAAAATGTATATTTTAGTGAAATTCTTTAAATCACAAACCAATTGTTTATTTGCTAAAAGTTTATTATTAGTTAGCCTTCGACACAGTCGAAACTTGGCACATACTGAAATCCATGGAAAATGCACGAATTGACTCCAGATACACAGCAATCATCGAACACATATACACAAACGCCCTACTACTCGTAAGAATTAACGAAGGAGACTTGACCAACACCATCAAAATGGAACGAGGAGTAGGTCAGGGAGGCGCAATCTCTCCGAAATTAATAACATCTGCCCTGGAATATGTTTTTAAAAGACTCGCATGGGAGAATAAAGGAATAAAAATTGGCTGAGCATACCTGAGCCACCTACGTTTTGCAGACGTCATCATACTTGTCACGAACGACATCATAAGACCAAGACCAACTCACCGAAATTCTTAAAAACTCAACCAGGCATCGGAGACGATAGGATTAAAGATGAATTACAACAAAACGAAAATAATGAGTCCAGAGAACCCACTCGTACTCATAAATAATATTGTGATTGAAAATGTTACCGAATACAACTACCTGGGCCACATAATAGTGTTTTGGAAGGAGAACCGCTCAAAAGAAATATCAAGATGAATACAATTGTCATGGGCAGCATTCGGGAAACTACTAAAACAACATCACACCCATAAACCTCAAGAGAAAGGTTTTCTGTACATGTATACTTCCTGTAACCACCTACGGGCTAGAGACAACCGCCCTAACAAAAACAACCACAAACAAACTGAGAGTGATGCAGAGGGCTATGGAAAGAACCATGCTCGGCATAACGTTAAGAGACAAAATCACTAACGAGGAAATTGACAGGAGTAAAAGACCAGGAAAAGAACAGGAATAAAAGACCTAATACAAAGAATCGCAGAACTATAATGGCAATGGGCTGGTCAATGGCAATGGTCATCGAATGGGCTGGTCAATGGTCACCGAACAGTTGAACGCTGGACAGCTAAAATTGCGCAATGGTGATGCAGGCAAACAAAAAGAGGTAGGGGAAGACCACAAATACGATGGAGCGATCATCAAGAAAACCACCGGAAAAGACACCAAAAAGCACAGGACAGAGACAAATCGAAGAATATAGGAAAGGCCTATGTCCAGGAGTGGAGGCACACGGACTGACGGAGAGAGAGAGAGAGGTTTGTGATTTACAAATTTGAATATACCCATATAGTTTAATGAATTGAAAAGTTCACTATATATTTTAATGAATGATGAGTATTTAAGCAGGGTTAGAAACGATTGGTAATTACGTAACGCAATTAGAAGTGCGCGACTACAGCAAGTAATTAGTAATTAGAAAAGGAATTTCGTTCGGAAATTGTTAATGTAGTGTGAAATTCGCGGTGCACTTTGCCGGCTTAATTGCTGCGAAAGGAGACGTGTGCGAGCGAAAAACTAAACGTTTTATTTGTTATATATTTATCAATTAATTATAAGGCTGGTTGGGCATTGCGCGATTACACAGTGTTAAAATTAATATGTAACATTTAGTAATTGCGGCTTTTTACGGCCGCCGAAGAAAGTGAATGAAAATTATCGGCGAGTGTGTAATTTCGTTGCGTAATTTCGCCGAGTTGCGACTTCAATGCGCTGATATTTCGTGTTTATTTAAGGAAAATAATTACGTGGAAAAACCAAAAAAAATAATGTTTAAAAACTTTCATCTGGAGAAGTCTAAGATGAATAATTTAAGTGAAAAAAAAGTGTTTAAAAACTTTCATATAGGCAAGTGTAAATCAGTTTCAAACTAGGATGAACGTTCCGACAAATTCATTTAATAAACTTCAATTCAGTTTTAAATTCAATTTAATAATTAGGTCTATTTCAAATATATGAATATATTTATATAAATTAGGTCTATTTTAAATTCCAAACTTCACATTATAATAATAATTGTTGCTTTGAGTTTAAGTTAGAATTGGTGAAACCATCCTACGTTATAGAAAATCATACAAACTTAAAACAAACGGAACACAGACTGATTATATAAATATATTCAGCCTTTCCGGAGCTCTATAACAATTATTTAGTCTTTTTAGGACTACCAACACAAATCTCACATAAAATTTGTAAGTTATTTTATAGCTTTCAGTCCACCTTCGTGGTACTCAACAAAAACCATAAAAATAACATTTTTATGGTTTTTAAGATCATGTGTGGTTTTTAAGATCATGTCTTTCTAATACCTTAAGTGGATAGCCATCTGTGGACGCATTTCGAGATTTATCTCTCATCAGCACAGATTTGCTTCCTTAACCTGCTAAGTTCATGTATCTCTCACAAAATGTCAAAATTATAAACATCTAACCCTAAACACCACATGGGTTTTCAAGTGAGTGGTTTACAAATTATTGTTCATGGAAGCAAAGCTGTTCTGTTGAGAGATAAATCTCGAAACGCGTCCACAGATGGCTATCCACTTAAGGTATCAGAAAGACATGATCTTAAAAACAATGTTATTTTTATGTTTTTTTTTTTTAGTGCCACGAAGGTGGACGGGGTGAAGGTGGACGGGAGGAAGGTGAAAGCTATAAAATAACTTACAAATTTCATATTAGATTTGTTTTGGTAGTCCTAAAAAGACTCAATAATTTTTATAGAGCTCCGGAACGGCTGAATATATTTATATATTCAGGCTGTCTTCCGTTTCTTTTAAGTTTGTTGAGTTTAAGTATTTAACAACCTACAAGAGGTAGTACAAATAAGGCGATAAAACAGTAAACATTAGAAGTATATATTCAGTTTGATTACACGACTACAAGAATGTTAAATTATAGTTAAACTTAACAAACTAGCACTGAATTGAAAAATTCACTATGTTTGCCATTCTTAATTTCTAAAAATTTTATATAACTTGTTATTCACAATTATATAAATTTAAACACTTAACTCGACTCGAGTTTCGATAGGTGTTTTCATTTTCAAGTGTATTTTTGCATGCCGTATAGGTTTGGATTACCACATAGTAACAGTCGCAACCATCTACTAGCCATCCTATTCATTAACAAACTTGAACATAAATTGTCAAACTGTGGCCTAATTTGACAGAAAACAGAACAACAGTCAAACTGTAACACAAACTGTGGAACTTTAATATAGCTTCTCAAGTTTTAGAGTTAATCTAACACTATAACAAACTATAACAAAAACTTGACTAACAATAAGTATGGGAAATAGTCAAAGTTTAACATAATTTGTCAAACAATTATCAAACTATGACATTATGAATAAGCTAATCACATTTTAACAAGCAGCCATAGAAAAGGTTTTTAAACAACTAAACTGGGACGAGAAAGGCATGAAGATCGACGGGATATATCTAAGTCATTTAAGATTTGCGGACGACATAATTCTAACAAGCACTAATACCGAAAATTAAAAACAATGGTAGAAGAACTAAACAACCTGTCCAAGCAAATAGGGTTAAAAATGAATCTAAACGAAACAAAAATTATAACTAGTAGCCCTCAGGAAATGTCGATTGATAACATCATAATAGTATCAATATACATATCTTGCGCATACAATTAAAATTGGCAAAGAAAATCAAACTGCCGAAATCAAACGCAGAATCCATCTGACATGGGCTGCCTTTGGAAAGCTCAGCCATATACTAAAAAACCAAGACGTCTCAATTTACCTAAAACGTAAGGTTTACAACAGCTGCATCCTCCCCGTTGCCACCTATGGCCTGAAAACGATGGCTATAACTAAAAACTCGGCATCAAAACTTTGAGTGACTCAAAAAGCAATGGAACGTGCGATGCTGGGAATCACTCTAAGAGACAAAATGCACAACACAGATAACCGGACAAAACAAAAATAATAGATGTCATGGAGAGCACAGCGGATCTCAAATGGCAATGGGCAGGACACGTGGCCAGAAAGAATATAGAAGAACGGAGTCACAAGATTACCTTCTGGAGACCCCGGGAAACAAAAAGAAGCACGGGAAGACCCCAAACGAGATGGATACATGACATAAAGACGATAGGAAAACAGTAGATGAGAACAGCAAATGACAAAGAAGCATGGAAAAAAACGAAAGAGGCTAATAAGAAGAGAATTTTAAAAGAACCGTTAAATTTTAGCCAAACTTGACAAACGATAGCACAAACAGTCAAACTATGACAATTTGTCATATAATAATACAACCGTCAAACAGTATTATAAACTGTTCAACTTTAACGTGGCTTATCAGATTTTAGAATAACTATCAAACTAACTATTAAACATTAAGTTAATCTAGCAAATTCTACAATAACCATCAAATTATAGCCAAACTTGACAGATTTGAACAAAAACTATCAAAACTGAACTATCTGAACTGACTATCGAAACTGAAAAAACTTTCACATAACTTGTTAAATTCTAGAGTAAGTTTCAAACTAGAGCCAAAACTTGACATTATTTATCGAATTTTAAAACAAATTTCAAACAGTTACACTAGGACTACAATAGATCTATGAAGGTCGCAGTACAAGTCGTCATCACCAAATCTACAAACAGTTACACAAAAATTTAACTTGGCAAGTTTTATAAGAATTTGCAAGTCCTAGCAAACTTGTATATATAGAGAACACTACTCAAGCAAAACTATGCTCGACCCACAAGACTAGATTGGACGAAACTAGACTAGATAACACCAAATTGACAAGACGAAACTAAAGAAAACTAGACAGACAATACTAGGCAGACAAGACAAAATTAGACAGAGTAGACTAGACAGCCAAACTCATATAGACAAGACTGGATAGGACGAAAAAGACTGAACAGACAAGACTAGACAGATAAGAGTGGACTTACTAAAAGTCAAGGGGAAAAGGGGGCTTAGTGAGAGCTTACCCTAAACAATAATAAAAAAGATATAAGGCTGGACAAACAATACAGGACAGACCGGACTGGAGAGACAAGACCACACAGTAAAGACCAGACAGACAAGACCGGATAGACTAGATTGTACACACAAGACCGTATAGGCAAGATTGAACAGACAAGACTGGAGAGACAAGACTGGACAAACAAGACCGGAGAGACAAGACTGGACAAACAAGACTGGACAGACAAGACTTTATTGACAATACTGTACAAGCAAGACTGGACAGACAAAACTGGAGAAACAAAACAGGACAGACAATCCTGGACAGAAAAGACTGAACAGAAAAGACTGGACAGACAAGATTTTGTTTTTATCTGAAAACATCGCAATTTTATCTTAAAAAATCATCAATTATCCTAACATTTTGTCTCAATTGAAAATGTTTCCACCAAAACAAATGTTTCCACCAAGCTTCCAGAAAACGTTTTGTACAGACGAAACTAGACAAATCTAAACTCACAAAACTAGACACACCAGACTAGATAGACAAGACTAGACAGACAAGACTATACAGACAAAACTGAGCAGACAAGACTGGACAGACAAGACTGGATGAAAGGGAAGTCTATCAGAAAATCATTATACTGCAATGAATTTGCTTCTGTATGGGTGTTACATCTCGCCCAACATTACGCTGGAGCAGTTTGTTGCTTTTATGGATGACCTGAGGACTAGTGTGAAAAAGTATTGTCGGAGGGATTTTAATGGCAGGTCTGTTTGGTGAGGATCCCCCAGAGAAGAGGAAAGAGGGAGAATGATGGAAGAGTGGTTGGCAGAGGAGGACCTGGTGGTACACTATGGGTAAAATATGGGTAAATGGGTAAATTTGAGTGTGTGAGATGGGTGCGAATGTGGAGCGAGGTAGAATGCAAGGTGGGAGAGGATGTAAGCAAGGTGAGCTTGGTGAGGATTATGCTCCGTAGTGAGTATGAATGGGGCGTGCTGGTTGGGATGACATGATTTATAATGAGAAGAAAGGAGAAGGATGAAAGGGATGAGCGTGAGGCGGGTCGAAGGGTTGCTACACGCGAGCCATGCGCATACATTTATTGTAAATCTTGATTTGAGGGGGGGGCACGCCGAATAACGCCGCGCCCAGCACAACGAGTGAATAGGGATAAATTATTTTTAGAAACGAAAGGGGGAGGTACGTGATGAAGTTGTGCCAACTTTGGATTCCATCACGTTTTCTCTGTTTTTTTGGCTGGGGGGCATGAATGGTGGGGGGTTCTTAGTGGGTCGCCCCTTACTGGGCAGCCCCACACTACCATTCGGCACGGGCCGGGTGGTGTCTGTTTGCAGATTTTTCACCTCCCAGTACGTGATCTGGATAGACAAGATTGGACAGATAAGACTGAACAGACCAGACTGAATAGACAAGACTGGATAGTCAAGACTGGACAAAGAAGACTGGATAGTCAAGATTGGACAAGCAAAACTAGATAGACAAAACTGTGCCCGCCTGACACGCGGAAGCCAGGAGTTTGATTCCCCATCGAGGAGGCTTTTTTAACCAGAGCGACACTGACGTCTTGTTTGACAGACAAAAATGAAAAGACAAACAAAATAAAACTGGACAGACAAAGCTTTTTCTTTTTAATGGGGTTTAGATGGCACCAACCATACAATTGATACCCTTGGAAAAAAAACGAGCACCCTTGGAATGCTATTAGCATTACATCAGGGTGGTTGGTTGAATTAAATATCTATACTGGCTCTTATATTCTTCCCCCTTCTGCTCTAGAAACAATTAGGGGTTCTAAACTTTCGGACAGAGAAGACTGGACAAACAATACTGCAGAGACAAGACAGAGCAGACAATACTGGAGAGACAAAACTGGACAGACAAGATTAGACTGACATTCATTTATTTTTTTATTAACCTTTATTAGCAACAAAAATAAACAAGAACTATACAGCCATATAGATACATACCTATAAATATAAAATTAAAGGGCATAACTCATAACTGGAAAAGGTAGTGAAGAGACAGAATGAGGAGAAATTTCTGGAGAAACGAATTGTTAGGAGAATTGAGGGCAATTATGTATGAAAATAAGGAAATGGAGAATAGGATTTTGAAGGTGGAGGGCGAAACGAACTCAGTTAAGGAAGGTAATGAAAGATCCGAATGTAGATGGGAGAAGGAATGTGGTACGCTGAGAAAATAATTGAGTAGTTTAAATGATATTGAAGAGAAGAAATTAACCAGAGAAATAAGAGATATTAAAACTGACTAGACTGGACACACAAGACTTGACAGACAATGGATTATAGCCAAGGGTAGACCCGCTAATTATATATGACACACTCAAGCGTAGACCGACTAATCAGAGAAGACTAGGCATATCCTAAGCGTTGTTCGATTGTGTAACTTTCCATAATAAGCCTCAATGTTTCCCAATGACAACAAACAAAAACTAGCGCTGGTTTTGTCACAAAGAAAAACTGAAAATTTAACACATTGCAGTACGTTGACGTATTAATACGTTTCTATAAATTAAAATTTTGAAGCCGACGACGTCGTGATACCTCTATTTACAATAAAAAAGTATAGGAGTCATTGACGTACATGCACGATTTTTTTTTCCTTGAGCTATTCCTCGATTTTCGAGAAAACTACTATTTTTGGGGCTTTGATCCAGACCATGAGGAATTGAAAAAAGATGTTTGGAGATTTTCCGAAAATCTATAATTACAGTTTGGATCAGGCTATGAAGAACATTGGGACAAGTTATTGGAAAATTTGTTTTGCCTTGATTTTGGACAAAACTAAAGAAAGTGAAGTTTTTAATAGATTTTTAGAATTATCGTTATATGGATTATGTACCACACCTTGGAAAACTGAAAAAGTCGTTGGAACAATTTGCTCTCGATTTTCGGAAAAATTTAAGAATTGGACGATGGAGAACTGAGAAAATTGTCAATAAATTCTTCATTCCTTTTTTTGTAAAACTACAGCTAGCATCTTGGAAAAGCTAGTATCTTGCAACGAGCCTTATCTTGGCGGAACTGAATAATTTTCAGAAAAGTTTCGCTTTTTCGCAACCGTTTTGGACGGCGAATCGCGAAACTAGGAAGGACATTAGTGTTTGGGAAATGTTGATAGTCGGATTTTAGATTTAGTTCCTGACCAAAGGAACAAAAAATTTTTGGAGAAGACCCTCGAAAAATTTGCCACATGTTATTTGCCTTCGAAAATAGTAGCCCTTAGCAGTAGTAGTCCCGGAAAATTTGCAACTTTCGATTTTCCTTTTAAATTCTTTTATATTTTTCTTATTTTGTATTTTTCAACTTTTATTAATCTTTGAAAAATGGCGCCAGCTTTTGGCGATGTCCTTCATTTTAATAGGATAGGTTAGTTAGGTTAGTACGAATACATTTCAGTTTCAGTAAGAAAATGACCTCTAACAGTCGAAACTCGAGTCGTAATAAGTGTGTTAATATAACTGTGAATAATATGTTATATAATACTTTTACATATTATAAGTGTGGTTAAAACATAGTGAATTTATCAATTCAGTGTAAGTTCTTCTTTGTTTTCGCCGTCTTCGCCGTGTGTATAGTATTAAAATATCAGTTAATTTTTGACACCTATTGCAACATGTTTCCAGATCAATTCCATTCCTCAAACTAACAATAAGTTTGAATAAATAAATCTTCCTACAAACAACCTACTTACAGTTAAATCAATCATCATTAATTTGTTAATTTTCGCAAAACTATAAATCTTGCATTTTATCCTTAGAAGCGAAAGCGACGCGATGGTAGGAAAAAGGAATCCCAAGTTATCTAACGCTGCGATCTAGATCGTTTTACACTAAATATTAGATTACTGACACGCTCAACGTATTGCGCCTGCCGCCGCAATAAAATATCACCGTCCGGATTCTGACTTTATTTCCTGTTTTATAACGAATATATGCTTAAAACAAGATATTGTATAATATAACGAAAACGCTAAAAAAATAGATAATTACATACTAAATTTATATTAGAAATTTAATTTTTAAATGATTTAAGATTTTGGTAAAACTTTCTAATGGGCAATACAGACATAGATATCTAATTGTAAACTGATAGGCGAGAGACATGTGTATATCTGATATAATGGGCAGCACAGCCTTAAATATCTGATCTAGTGGTATCTCCGTTGTAGCGAAGAAATCATCTAATTACTACATATCTAGGCATTCATTTATCGTAGCACCAAATTTAATATTCATAAAATTTACAATTCATAATTATTTTAACTAGGATTATGTAATACATGAAAATTGGAAGGAACAAAACTTGACTTGACCAAAAGAATAATTAAATAAATTAGTAGTTGTTTTTGTGAACTATATCCAAACCATTTTTGTGTATAACCTTCTGTTAACTTCAGTTGCATTAAATTTTAGTTTTATCACTCATGCACAAAAGTACTATCTTGGTGCACGTTTTTTTGTGCGATAAATTGTTTTATTTTACATAACTTGAATAACGCACGCAAATATTCAATATCGCATTAGGTATAGGTTATATATGTATAGGTATTAGGTATTATAACGCATACGTTACATTAAAATAAACAAATAAATAAAAATAAAATCAATACTATCAAGACCTCGGTATTAAAAAAACTGACGAGTAGTGTCAGAATTTGTTTTTCATATCAAAATAAAAATAGAAATTAAAGAAAACTTTTTAAAGTGAGTTTAAATTCTATGGTGATACCCGAGACTGAGGAGAGTTCTTATGACGAATCCACACCACCGGAGACAATTGAAAAAGAAAATTCTTCATTTTTGATTCAATTTTGTTTGGGTGGCACCTGGATCCCAAACTTGTAAGATACCTCCCCTCGCATGAGTGATAAAAAATATTGCTTGTAACACGGGCCGTAATATTGACGGGACAGTAATATTGACTACCTTTCGCCCTAGTTACAAAATCTACTATTATGTAGACTTCATTCAATAATCAATGACATTCCTGTATAGGAGAGAGTAAGCCTAGATTTAAATAAACTAGTCTAATACATAAATTTTGACTTATTTAGTCGAAAAAAATCTTAATGTTTTAATAATCAAATAAAAAGCTTAAAGATAAAAACATAAATTGTTTGAAAGTTTCAAATTTATTGTATAAAAACAACATATGTTTCACCAACACTGTGGCGTATTCAGGCAATGATATACAAATCCAATACAATAAATTTTAAACTTTAAAACAATTTATGTTTTTATCTTTAATATTGAAATAGAGTTTCAACAAGTAACTCCACAAGCAATCAATTAATTAAAATGCTATACAAATCCTTGTAAAGTTAAACTATTCAGGTAGGAAGTTAAAACCCCATTTCATAGTTATACAAATGGTAACAATACTGAGCGACAAAAGTCTCATTTCAGTCTGAAATGATTGTCTAACCGTAATACCTAGTCCGCACTTGACAACGTTTTCCTACACACAAAGGAAATTACTTTTATTTATTATAATTTGTTCGGTTCATCTAAACCGGCCATTGTGCTCCAGACGAGGGTATTGTGTTGTGTTGTAGTGAAAAGGACACGAATTAGCCCAAAAGAGGAGTTCAAGAAAATAAATATTAATTTAAATAAATTATTTAAAAAGTTGAGAAAAGAAAGAAAGATCGGGATTTAGAACAATCTACTTTCTATAGTTGATTTGAAAAAATATTCTCATCTGTAAACTATGAACTGCACTCGCAGAATATTGAAAAACCAAAAATTTTACGTTTTCAAGTTTTGTTTTTATCTAAAAGCATCGCAATTTTAAATGAAAATTGAATATTAGTGAAACCTTACTAATTATAGAATTGGTGAAACCATCCTACGTTATAGAAAATCATACAAACTTATAACAAACGGAACACAGCCTGAATATATAAATATATTCAGCCTTTCCGGAGCTCTACTACCTAAGGTAGTCCTAAAAAGACTACCTTAGGTAGTCCTAAAAAAACTCAATACTTGTTATAGATCCGTTTGTTTTAAGTTCATACTAATTATGGTTATCACAAGTCACCGTGGCCGGATAATCTAGCCACGGACCTTCTGAAAAGCAACTCGGACGTCCTGGCGAACGTATTAAGCCTAAACATTTGTGAAGCGTGGTTAACCTTCAAAAAGCCCGAAAGTTGGAAGGAAGGGGTCATCATGACGATATAAGAAAGGAGACTTTGCGCTTGCAAGAATTGGCGAGACATCACCCTCCTCAACTCGATCGAGAATGTCTTCGCTATTCTAATACTTCGTATTTTTCGCCAACTGATAAAAACCTTCTGCGAAAAGAACAAAGTTCTGTGTGAACCACATAAACGTGCTCCGAATCATAATTAAGCAATGTGTGGAATGGAGGTCGCCTCTCTTCCTTCTCTTTGTCGACTTCGAACGAGCCTTTGACACTATACCCAGAACCGCCATTTGAAACGTGTGCAAAATTTAGGCGCACCGAAAACGATTGTGGAACTCATATGTGAGGGATATACAGGGACGCCGCCTGCTATGTTCGGCTCAAGGGCAAACAGCGTCAAATTCAACATCACCCGAGGAATACGTCAAGGATGTGTCCTGTCTCTGCTTTTTCTGGCCGTCCTGGATAGTGTGATGGTGCAAACCAACATCGAAGAACCACAAGGAATACAATGGTGTCCATTCCAACGGCTCAGCGATCTCGACTATGCTGATGACATCTGCCAGATGACAAACACACTCCCCCTCATGCAGTTAAAACTGGAAAGACTGATGGTCAATGCAAAAAAAGTCGGGCTGGAGGTGAACATGAGCAAAGCGAAAGTAATGCGAATCGAAACCAGAAGCTTGGCACCTCTCTCGATTGATATTGATGAACACGCGGTAATCATCGACGAAGTTGGAAAGTTCAGCTACCTGGGCAGTGTGATAACGAACAATGGCGGCTCCGGAAAAGTTATAACGTCTCGAATCAACAAATCTCGTCAGGCCTGTTTCAGGCTCAACAACGTTTGCCGCGTACGCAACATCTCGAGGCGTAGCAAGCTGAACATCTCGAAAGGAAGCGTGAAATCAGTCTTACTTTACGGTTGTGAGACCAATGGCCAATAGAACCCCCAAAGTACGCGCCGCACTGGCCACCCGCGAATTACATGGATGAGATCCATCAGCAACGAGTCGAGATAAACAGGAATGTGGCGAGAGATCAAGCGACTGGCACAGGATCGACGGCTATGGAGGTAGTTCGTTGCCGCCTTGTGCTCCTAAGGGGACGTTACTTAATTTTGTATTTCTTTTTACGAAAATAAATAAGATGGAAAAAATATACTAATTGTAGATACCATCATACAAACTTATTAAAGCGAAATATAGCTATAATATATAAATATATTCAACATGCTCGTAGCTCAATAATATTAAGTCATATTAAGACTATGAACAAATCTCATGTTGAAACAACTACTTCCTGGCTAATATCACACATGATATTGAATTATGCAACATACATTATACAACATTTGTATGTTATTACTAATCATGTCAATTGAATTGAATATATTTATATATTCTAGCTATATTTCGTTTTAATAAGTTTCATTTATTTTAAAAGTTCATTGAAATTGAGTGAAATCGGGGAATTAATGGTAGGAAAATTTAGAATTAAAATATAGGTACCTATCTAAACGAAGATTCTTGGTAAACGTTTAATAAATTTTCTATGAAACAAACAATTTTTAGTAACAAAATTATCATTATAATATATTATTATATATTTGATTATCATCAAAATTGTATAAAAATTGCCGGATATGATAAAAGAAAACAAAATTTGTAAAATTTTTAGAAACTTGAAAAATATCAGCTATTGATGAAACTATACCACATTATAGATAATCATATAAACTTGTTAAAGGCAAAATATAGTCTGAATATATAAATATATTCAACCTTTCCGTAGCTCTATAATATTATTCGCTATAATATTATTAAGTCTTTTTAAGACTACAATACAAATCTCATGTTGAAACAACTACTTCCTTTGCTAATACCACGCAAGATATCGAATTATACAACAGATATTTGTATGTTATTTTATTGTTACTGGTGTAGGAGCATTTGAACCTCATACTTTGAATCCATAGGATTCTACCCAAGTATCTTTCAAGCAGAGGTATATGCGTTCGAAAGATGTGCGCAATTTAACCTCGATAGGAACTATCGCAAAATACGAATTGCTATCCTGGCAGATTCCCAATTGGACCAAGATGAGGAGATAAAAGTCAGAATAACAATAGCTCGGAAAGTATTTTATAAAATACAGATTAAGGTTTCTAAAATGTTATGTATGGTTTCAGCAGTTATATGAGGTAGAATGGGGTAGTTGAACTTGGACGCTAAAAGCACAATCCATAGAAAGATCGAAAGCATCTGATATGTAGCTCTACAGACGATTCCTTGGACTGCTAGAACCACAAATGAAGAAGTACTAAGAAGAATTGGACGGCAGAAATCTGATGACAAATGTCAAAATAAGAGAAACAGCATATCTTGGCCACATACTTCGTAATGACAAATATTCCTTCCTACAAGAAATCATGCAGGGAAGAATAGAGGGAAGAAAAGGCATAAGATATCTTGGCTGAGGAATATTAGAGAGTGGACAACCTCAGTGTTGAACAAATATTTCACATTTTTTGCAAGAGGTAGGGAAGCGTTTAAAGAAGTGATCGCCAACCTTCGTTAAGAAAGACGGCATATGAAGAATAAGATCCTGTCAGATAGCCAATCAAGGCCATTAGGTTATACACCATCAGATCGAAACTGGTATGTGACTGTAAGGGAAAGCAAAACAAGCTCGGCAGAGAAAATAAAGTAACGCTATACTGAGTGCCAAGACACACTTGCATAGATGGAAACAAAGAAGCTGATCACCTAGCAAACAAGGGATCCAGTAATTCCTTCATAGGTCCTGAACCCTTTAGCGATATAAGCATGAACACCATCCACACAAGATTAGATGAAGAAATAAGAGAACAATGGATGAAAACCTGGAACTTCCGGGGCTAAGACAATCCAAAGTAATGCTGGGATCATTTAACCAGAAAAGAACAGAAGTTTGCATGTATCTAAGCAGAAACAAGCTTAGAATTCTGACAAGAGTACTGACAAGACACTGCAGACTTAGAAAACACCCCTGAGCCCCAGGGCTAGAGGAGGATGTCAGATGACAGAGGATGACATCCTCTTGTCAGAGGATGAAAGATACAAATTCGGTGGCTCAGCAGAGGAAACCCCCATACATCTGCTTAAAGACAGCGGAGCACTGCCCCGCAAGAGACAGATGAACATTGGGGTCCACTGCTTGAACCCAGAGGAGTTGCAATCGTTGAATCCCTCGCAGATCCTAAGATTCCTAAAAGAATAAGGACTATAAGAGGCGCTCTAAATGGGTAAATATACCAACGATTAGAGGAAGAGGATGGGGTACAATAGATCTACAAGTTACAAGTAGAAGTTACCACCGAAACCTACAAAATCTACAATTTACAATAGAAACTTCTTAAAACCCAAATTTCGTCTACAGCCGACGGAATTTTTTTAAACCATCCTTGATATTTCAGTCTCTATCAAAAATCTTTACCTCTAATAAGTCAAAATAAGTCAACATAGCTTGAATAAAACCTGCAGCTCAATAAAATAAACATTTAGATCGGATTATTTGGTGGTCTAAATCAGTGGTGCGCAAAGAGAGGGTCGTGACCCCCAGAGGGGTCGTTAGAGAATTTGTTTAGGTCAGCAAATTCCTAAGAATATGAAGGCTTTCCGTGTATCAGGTAGCAGTAAAGGAGTGAAATGTCAAATTAAAAAAAAAATTAAAAGTTTATTGTCCCTCCAGGGGTCGATAAAATTTCACACAAAATACGGGTTCGCAAGTGAAAATAGTTTGCGCACCACTGGTCTAAATGAAGCCTAATTAAGACCGCTGATCTAGCCTAGTTTTGTACACTATATTAGCAGTCTTGCTTGTTGTTTGCTCTAACCATTCTGTGGTCGCTGCCAATTGTTGGTTTATTTGAGACTGATACATCATCCTACATTATTTCCTTCCTGTCTCCTGATTATAATGTTTATTTCAGTTTTGTTTTCTCATCTGGGCTTACCCTTGTCCACTTTCTTTGAGGGACTTTCTTGAAGAATGTATTCATTGCGTAGAGCCTATGTTGTAGTAGGAAGTCTAATAACATACTACCTCTTTCATTTCGGTGGCCTACACCAAATTATCCAAGCGGGGTCTCGCTCACGTCTTGCCTGGATCCTAGTTTGGCATTGGAGTGTCCCATAGTTCGTTTTTGTTCTTCTTATCGCTTCCGAAACGTGTTCGTAGAATTCCTCCACTTCTTGGTCTATGCTGCTAGATGTGGGTGCATAGGTCATTATGATTTTGATGTTATATCTCGAATTTAGTTCAAGTAATAAATAAATCTGGAGTCCATACTCTCTATCTGTAATAGTTTGTAATTGTGTATTATAAATGCTCTTCTCCTTTATAATATAACAGGTTGTTTGACTTCTCTGGTTGTTTGAGGATTAATTTTGATTCTCTGGTTAGAGCAAACATCATTATCAACATTAAGAAGGAAAGGTTAAAACTAATCACCAATATTAAATTAAACAAGTGGACTACAATAAAAGAACCAGACGCATATAAGCAGTACATCGAAACACACTTCGAAAGTGTCGCAGCAACCGAAGAAGAAACTGAAGAACTAAACAACAACATAGCAGACATCCTCAAAAAGGCACAGGAGAAATACTGTATTAGAACAACTTAGGATAAAGCAAAACTCAGCCATGATACAAAAGAACTTGTGGAAAAAAGAAGAGAACTAAGGAACAAATACAGTAACTAAACCGACGAGTTAAGAGAACTAAATAAGAAAATCTCAAGATCAGCCAGAAACGATATCCGAAAGTACAACACTAACATTATCACTGAAGTTATAGAGCAAAATAAAAGCATGAAGGTAATGAGACAAAAACTAGCTTTGGGGAAAAATATTATCAATAAGCTCCTAAATGCCCAGGGAGCAATTGTCACAATAAAAGAGCAAATCCTCCAGGCTGTGGAGAACTTCTACGCCGAACTATGCAGTGTAAATGAGGAAAATACACATGCCCCTACTATACCAAAAATTCTCAATCTAGGCTCCGGACATACCTGAAATAACGGTAGAAAAAATAAAGTGAAGATGGGCTTGTAATAAAAGCAATAAAAGCAGGCGGAGAAATGGTCAACGCATGTTTAGCAAAAGGAGAAACCCCATCAAACTGGAACAATGCGGTAAGCATTATTACGCATAGAAAATAAGACACCAAGTAACTAGCAAAATACCTTCCTATCAGTCTCCAACTACAGATATATAAACTCTTCAGGAAGCTAATAACAAAGTGCCTAACACCTAAGTTGGACTTCGATCAACCGCGTGAGTAAGCGGGTTTCAATCATCTGGTTTCGGGACAAACGACCATCAGCAAGTGATTAAAACGCTAATCAAGAAGTGTAAAGAGTACAACAAGCTACTGGTCCTAGTTTTCATAGATTACGAAAAAGATTTCGACCAAATAGACCAAGATAAAATCTTTGAAGCACTCTCGGAATGTAGAATAGATCACCGCTACTCTCTAATAAAAGGAACTTGTGAAAAGGCAACTGCCAGCGTAAAACTACACGAGAATACCAACAAGTTGAGAGTAAAACGCGGAGTACGCCAAGGAGATACGATCTCCCCAAAACTATTCAAGACGTTAATAAAGTACATGAGTAATGAATTGGACTGGGAAACGAAAAGTCAGCAATATAAACGGCGAAAAACTGAGCCATCTAAAATTTGCAGACGACATCGTCATAATAGCGGAGGACCTAGGCGTGGCTATACGGATGCTGGAGATGCTATACGCGTCCTCCCGCAAGGTTGGATTCAAGATAAATACCAACGAAACTCAATTCATGATCAACATCGTCGCAAGCGGTAATATCTCAGTCAACTACATAGAAATGAAACAGATGCCCTCGCCCTCCTACAAATACCTTGGTCGCGAAATTCGAATAAGCCGCGATAATCAAACGACCGAGATCACCAGAAGAATTAGTTTAACCTGGGTCGGTCGCTTTTGGAAAACAGAAAAATATTTTTAAATCAGACCTTGCGATATGCCTTAAACAAAAAGTAAACAACCAATGTGTATGGCCCGTAATGACGTATGGGGCAGAAACGCTAACACTAACACGAAAGTCAATCAGAAAAATACAAGTCTGTCAAAAAGCTATGGAGAGGTCGATGAGAGGAATATCACTACCAGATAAAGTCTCAAACCTAACAATACGACAAATAACAGGCGTCACAGATACAGTGGAAAGGATTACAACACTGAAATGGAACTGGGTCCGCCATAATACCAAGATAGCGGATGTCAGGTGGACAAAACGGATATTCGAATGGCGTCCCAGACAACTTTTATTCAGAAACAGAGGGCGCCCCCCGACACGATGGTCCGACGATATTAAGCCCATGACTGGAAACTGGATGCGCTAGGCACAAGATAGAGAGAAATGGAGAAATCTAAGGGAGGCCTTAGGAGGATATCCAGCAGTGGACACAAATGACTGATTGATGATGATAATTAGCAGTTCTTCTTAAATATAACAAGTTGTCTAAATTCCATTCATAACAAATATTTTATATAAATATTTCAAAGCTAATTTAAATAAATTTGTTTAGTGAAAACCACAATTTTGGTTCTAAAACAAATGTAATTACAATATCGTTGCGTCAAAAAATAATTTTGATTTACAATAGCTACATTAGCAGGCAAATAAAGTAATAAATTCTTAGTTTGATAAACATTTTTCGTTTTGTAATAGTTAGATGTTGGAAGTCGTCAAAAGTATAAAGTTCAAACATTGTCCACACAAAACATTTACAATTATTTAAAAAAAGCAGAAAGTGAGATATCAGAATGACTTGTGCTCGTTGTGTCTTGCATAAATTAATAATAATTTTGCTTTAATCTTTTAAAGAATTCAAGATAACTTGCTATCTATTTTTTAATTTGAATATTTGTCGAACGAGTTTCTAGTAAACAATTACTCAAAGAATAATAAATTTACTACCACTGTTTTATATTCAATTTTCCATAGAAATATAATTATTTTAATAATTTCAATATATGAGTTGTTTGGATTATTTGCTAAAATGTTTTCAAAGAAAACGCTATTCTTTGAAAATGAGTTTTGTGTAATTGCAGCGGTTTATTTTTCCTCTTCGTATTTATTCACTTTCGATTATTTTTAATGAAATGCAAATAAATGTTCATTTCGTAGTAAAAATCGCCTCGGTTGGAATGCGTATCCGTTTCTATAATTCTTTACTGTTTTTTAAACGAAAACAGAAACAAATATGTTTAGTTTTCAGATTCTTCAAAATTAATTAATAAATAAAACAGATTATGTTTATAGTTTAAATAAATTTAACAGATTATGTTTACAGTTTAACATAGAAAAAATTAGGTAGAATTGTTTCATTGAAACATCTAATTCTACTTTCATCTCAACCCAGCATTCGAGTTAAACTAAATTAAAGAAAGGCAAATGTTTTCTATATAAACAAATTGTGCATAATATATTTAGTTTGAGATATTTATGATTTAACTAAATCCATACACGTTTATACATAAAAAAAGTGTATTTTTTTAATTTCCTTGCCTTTTGGTAATTTTCAAATCAAAGTTTTAAATTTTTGAAATATATTTGAAATAAAACTTATGCGACTTGTTTCATTAGATTGTTTATTAATGACTATAGTTTCACCAACACAGAGGCATTCTCAGATCTACTACAAACATTTTATAATTACCGATATTTATACAATTTTAAGACGGGGTTTGCCATATTTTTAAAAGTGGTGATTGGTGGATAAATTCGGTTTGTTCATTGAGACAATTACTCGAACTGTCGTTAATGGTTTTCCCGATTTCTAAAGATTCCAGTCTAGTCTTAATCCTTATCCGTCTTTAATCCTTTTTCTTGGAGGTGTAATATTTTCGACTGGTTGTGTGCCGAAATTTGATGTCCTGTTGTTATTAGAAAAGGTTTTCCAGGCGTAGCGATCGTTTGTGTTTTTTTAACTGGGTTTTACACAAACGATCGCCAGGCCTGGAAAACAATTGCTCTACCTTTGCTAATCATCTAGGAACAAAATTTCTTCAAACTTAAATTATTTGTTGTCTAGAAAAATTTGCAACAAAATTTGTAAGGGAATCTTAACAGCATTTTTTAAATTGGTAAATTTAGGAAGCTCGTTTTCAGTCGAAGATTCAAAACCAAATTTATTCATTTTCAATATATCAGAGAAAAAAATCTTAATTATAGAAACATATAAATGGCTGATTTGTCTAAAAACATATTTCAAAGATTTTTGTCAAATTTCAGTAATTCCCAAAATAAAACCCTTAAATTTCAACGGAGTCCATTGTAGATTTAGGAAACTTTTCTAATTTACCATATAACTGTTATTATGATTAAAAAAAATATTAAAAACTTCTGTTATTCTAAAATTTAAAACATTTTCTAGAATTCTAAAACAAAATTCATAGACTTTTCTGTCGGGTTCTTGTACTTTTCTGGTTCTTGTCTGATCTGTCTGGTCTTTTCTGCTCTTGTCTGGTCTTATCTTAGAGTTCAATTTGAAAGCTTCACGAGCACATTCAAAACAATAATTGACAATATTTTTATGCAGTCGACAAATGAACCAAGGAACGAGGTACAACTATATCGGACCACAAACTAATAGTTCTAACTAGCAAAAACATAGATAATTGTAAACCAGTTAACAGACTGAAAAGAAACTACAGTCTTTCGAACAAAGAAAAATTTCGGAAAACTTTACTGGAGGAGGCATGGGAGGAGATGCATGAAAAAACTGACTGCGATAGCAAGACACATACATTAATTGCAACATTATGACACCTCTATTTATCATATTTTCTTCTAGTAAAGGTAAAAGTACAACGCAATTCCTGGATCTCAGAAGAGGTGAAGATTTTATGTAAGAAATTAAAAGACCTCTATGTGTTACAGAAAAATTTTCCAACGCTTAAAATTAGCAAAGATAAAACATAATTCTCTAATAATACAAACAAAACGAACTTATTATGAATCCAAAATTGAACAGGGGGTTAATAAGCAAAAAGCCATATGGAAGACGATTAATCAACTGACAAACAAAACCAAGGCGAGGGAAGACATTACCATCCAACTTAATGACATCCATCTAGAAAACCCCGATGAAAGTGCTGAAGTGCTTAATAGTTTCTTCATCAATGCGCCACTGAGCATAGCTAATAATATTCCTAACATCAATATTACTGACCATCTTATTCCGTGGATTGAGCAATCAATGTACTTAGAAGACTCAGACATACGGTACTGGAAATGGCAGAACTATTGCAAAAACTCAAAAACAGAGCGAGTTATGGGCCTGATATCCTGCCCTACAACATTATAAAACTATTCATTCCATAGTGAATCCTATCCTACATCACTCAAAACAGCCGCTATCATCCCGGTACACAAAAAAGGAAATTTATTTAATCGTGTCTGAACTACATTTATTCGATACAATAATAGGATAAATTGTGTGTACGACGTTCGCAGGCGTCGCCAGTCAGGATTGGTTTGTTTTAGTGGCTCATATCTCTCTCCAATGTCTGCTACACTACACCGCCGTTTAATTTGCCTTCCTTTCCATCGTTTGGTTCTCCCCGCAGGCGGATGAGTCGTCCTCGGCCCATCTTAACAAATTTTCCCCGGACTTTGTCATTTGACATCTGATCCTATTGAGGCTTTTCCAGGTTTTCCAGTCTAGTTGAGATCCTTCAGGGAGACTTTCTGTAGGATTCTAGGTTGGGGTATTGTTATCTGCTAGCCTCGGCTTCCACAATGTTTCTTTAGTTACCGATTTAGAGTCTGTTAGCGGGTTTGTTGACTTTATGAAGTTGTTTCTGGATTTAAGTCTGGAGGCAGGGGACTCGTGTCCGTATAGGGCAGTGGTTCTCAAAGTGGGTGCCGCCGAACCCTAGGGTGCCGCGAGCGTATGCCTAGGGTGCCGCAGCAGTAATCAAAATGTTAAAAGAAAATTACATGAGGAGGTAAACGAATTCGAGTTTCTACTTTTATTGCTGAATTATGGACAATTGGCTAAAGTCTGGGTCTTTAAAACGGAAAGCTGCGACTGATTCAATGACAACCAGCATCATCGGAGGAGACGAAATATCCCAGCAGACACCTGCGAGTCTAAATAATTCAAGTTCGTCTGCTTTAGTTCGCTTAAACGCAACTCACGACCTAAAGAAAATCCGAGCAAAATAAGGAAATGTGATGCTAGGTCCTTCACATTGTTGGTTTGGTTGGCATTGTTGGCTTTGATTCTGTTGGGAACGAATAAACACCGGAAGGGCAATGCGTTATCCGTCATAAAATTGTTTCTAATAGCTGCTTGGTTCCATCACAATTAAAAAGGCATCTGGAATGCAATCAATCTGATTTAGTGCATAAAGGTGAAGAAATTTTCAAACGCCGCACTTTATCTCTTTACGCAGGGTCATTCATGGTGGAGAAAATTTTTAAAAAATAAAATGAAGACGCCACTGAATTCTTGTCAGTTGTCAGTTCACACATAGCAAAATCTGGAAAGCCCCATACTAAAGCCCCATACCCCCATTGAAAGTTGCATTTTAGGTCCAGACATGGCCAAGAAGATTGATACTGTGCAGCTATCAAATAGCATATAAGCAAACGAATTTACACAATTTCAATTTTGTAGAGAACTAGCTTATGAGAAGGTTGAAAATTTGTATTTTTTGGTTCACAGCTTGATAAAAGTATCGACGTTGCGGGAATTGCTGTTTTTTCTTGTGTTTGTAAGGTATCCATTAGAAATGCAAATAGAAGAAGAACTTTTGAGGAAATTTTCAATGTTATCGACAAATAAATATAGAAAAATGTTTTGAAATGGAACAAGTGTGTTGATATTTGCAGCGATGGATCGGCTGCAATGGTTTGAAAATTAAAGAAAGCCGTTTCTAGAATGAAGCAAGTGACAGACAGTGGCAGACAATGCCACCAGACAACAGCCACTGTGTCATCTATCGACATTCTCTGGCAACTAGAAGGATGCCGCAAGATTAAAAGTCGTATTGGATGGTGCTGTGAAGATAATTAATCACGTTAAGAGCCGCTCGCTTCAAGCACGTCTTTTAAAACTTTCCGCCAAAGATCTGGGTATGGAACACTTCCACCTCTTTTTTTAGCCAGATTATTTGAACTAAAAGATGCACAAGTAGTACTAACATTTGTACTAACATTTACAGAAGAGCCTTTTATCCAACAATTCACTGATTTCGATTGGCTGCTTAAATTAGGATACCTTTCCGAAATCTTTGAAAAACCAAATGAAACCGCCACTTCTCTCAATGTTGCATTCACAACATACGCTTACATTAAAAACAGGTGCAGGAGCAAACTCTCTCTATCAAGTGATTTGAGGGTGAAATTAACCAAACTTTAGAAAAACTTAAAGAATCTTCCAAACAATTTAATTCATCCCATTAAATAGCATTACATTTATTTATTTATATTGTTTTTTTGTCTGTCAAGTTTTCTAACCGTTTTTAGGGTAGCTGTGCAGCAATATTTTTGTAGCCCGACAAGGGTGCCGTGAGATTTTTCTAGCTCGATAAGGGTGCCGCGACAAAAAAAAGTTTGAGAACCACTGGTATAAGGGGTCTATTTCATCCAGTAACTACCTACGTCGTTCTGCCATACATAAGGCTTGTAAATCACCAGTCGGTATTTTTTGCGATTTGTCCAATGCCTTTGACTGCATATCACATGAGACACTACTAAATAAACTCCATAGATACTGTAGAGTGGGAAGTCAGGTCGCTGGTTCGAGTCTTATCTCCACAACAGGAAGCAGGTCACTAATATCAAGCACAAAATAGGTGTCACCAAACTATCATACAATACCAATATCGATGTACCGCAAGAGAGTGTACTCGCCCCGACTTTATCTCCTTATATACTGCAGATAGTGTTAATTATCTTGAGGGGAAACACTGCACCCTGTATGCGGACGATGCCAGTTTTATAATCACCGGACTCTATATATATACTCACCGAGACAGAAGCCGTAGCAAATAAGCACCTAGAGGCCATCTACAAATGGTTCTCGAGCAAAAACTAATCATGTTATATTTTAAACGGGCAGATGAACGCGCTCGCAAAATTTTGGCCAAATTAATATTTGGCCAAAAAAAATTACAAGGACATTATGACCCCTTAAATATATCCCCTTAACTAGAAATTTAGTAGTGTTGCTACTAAATTCCTAGTAATAGGAATAGATTTTGAAAAATTCCTGACGTAGAATACCATAGGAGATTTGATTGTAAAGTCAATTAACCGTAAAATATACTTCCTGAGAATAATAAAAAAGCTAGTTATTAGTTGTATGCCAATACAGATGTACCACGCAGAAATTCAATCCACACTTTTATACGGAATTCAAAGCTCAAAAGAGAGCTGTTAGATGCATTATGGGTGATACCCAGAGAACGTCCTGTAAAACATATTTTATAAAATCGAAAACCCTTACTGTGCACTGTCCATATATGTGAAAATTGCTATATACATAAAAACAAATCCCAATTACCAACAATCAAGGACCAACAAACAAAACAAACGGAACACAGCCTGATTATATGAATATATTCAGCCTTTCCGGAGGTCTATAATAATTTTACATTATTTATTTTACATATAATTATTTTATTATTTTACATAGATAGTCCCTTTAGGAACACACGAAGCTTTATTTATGATTACGCTTGCGAAGGATCCAGGATGCTTTCATCTGTTCACTATAGATACTCTTCCTTTCTTCCGTCCACTTGGTACCTGATCTTTTTAGTACTTCATTATCTGGAACAACTTCCGACTTGTCAATTTTTCCTCTGTAAATGTGTCGGTCCGAAGTTTCTTTTGGTTGTATTTCAGCATTTCTCATGTCTGCCCCGACTTGTTGTGTCCAAGGGAGAGTCTTTAGTTTGTCAACTCTTACGAGAATTTGGTGGGTTAACCAGGTGTCAGTAAGTCTCTTAATATATCCATAAAATTTTAACCTTTTTTTCCTGAGGTCTGCCGCAATATTAGATAATTTTTCTGTGGAGTTCCGTGATTGTAAGCGGTAACCATCTTCCGAATGTCTTGGTCCTAAGATTTCCCTTATGATTTTACGCTCTTCCTTTAGGATATTCTCCAGCTCGCCTTTTTTATTAGGCGTGGGAATTTTTCCTGCAAATAGGGCTTCAAGTTTGATTACAGTATTGTAATGTTTAATCTTAACATGGAGCGACATACATTTTTTGTTCCAAACTTCTCTTGTTCTCTCATATGCTCTTCTGAGTTTTTGGACACGGGTGTTTTGAGCTATTTTTTCGATTCCAGTTGGTGCGATGATTTCACCTAGGTATTTGAAGTGAGGGACTCTGTTGATCTGTCCACATTTCGTATTTAGATTTTAGATTGATATTATGAGCGGTCTTTAGATCTGAGTTTTGAAGCGAAAAATTCTGTATTCTGGAAGGAGATTTGCAGTCCGACTTTTTTAGCACATTCCTGGAGAATTTCAATTTGCTTTATTGCTGTGAGTTCATCGCTGGACAGAAGGGCCAGGGTCATCTGCGAAGACTAAGCATGGAATTTCGAGCTTGTTTTTCTGTGTCACAATGTGTATTGGGTTCCAGCTATTTTGTGCTTTCATTTATTTTTCGCATTCCTTCATCACCTTATCTAGGACAAGGTTGAAGAGGACGGGTGATAGTCCATTACCTTGCCGAACACCAGTTTCTATCAGGAATTCTTCTGAGATTTCTCCGATGAATACTCTTGATACTCGTACTCTTTACTCTTGATTTCGTATCAGTTAGGGTCTGTATGGTCAATTTTAGTGTTTTGGTGTCTAGTCCTTGTTCTTCCAGGATTCTGAACAGTAATTGTCGATCAATTGAATCATAAGCCTTCTTGAAATCTACGAAGGCACAGATGATTGGGAGGTTTCTGAGGGCCCTGAATTTTATAACGCTTTTAAGGTTGAAAATCTGTTCAGTGCACGGTCTGTGATAAAGGAATTCAGCTTGATATTCGACAATCTTATGATCGAGTTGTTCTTTTACTCTTTTAAACAGGTATGTAGAGAAAATTTTGTAGCCGACTTCAAGGAAGGAGATTCCCGTCTAGTTGTTTGCATCTGCTTTGTCTACTTTTTTGTGGAGTGAGTGAATCAGAGCACATTTCATGTCTTTGGGGAGTTTTTCGTTTTTTCAGATTTCCTGTATAATTTCCTGTAAGTTCCTTGAGTGAATTTGAACCTAGGTTCTTGAGGAGTTCGGCCACAATCCCATCGCTTCCCGAGGTTCTGTTGCACTTTAATCGTGTAATGTCATTCAGAATTTTTTCTTGGCTTGGTGGAGGTGACTCTGGGTGACTGAAACTGGGGATTGTTTCAGGAAATCTTTCAGTAGGTTCAGGGCAATTAAAAAGATCTGAGAAGTATCGTGCAAGTTCTTTGCAGTTTTCTTTATTAGTAAGGGACAATTTCCCATCTTTTTTTCCTGAAGCATAGGTTCTGCGGGATGCATCCTTTGATTTTTTCTCTGAACATTCTGTAGAAATCTCTAGTTCTGTAGTTTCTGAAGTTTTCCTCAATTGAGTTCAGTTGTTCTTTTATGTGTTTTCTTTTTTCTTGTCTGATGGTTTTAGATACTTGTTTACGGATCTGATAATGACCGCTCCACACTCTCGCGGAGTAACTTTGGCGAGGATCCTCGCCGAAGTTGTTCGAGGCGAGGAACTAGACGGAGGAGGCATCTACAGGTGTGTATAATATATAGGAAAGCACGAGTAAACACGAGAGTCAAACCCCCCCCCCCCCGAAATATGCAAAATATATACATAAATGTTATAATGAAATAAAAAGACGAGTAGAGACGACTCTCTTCAAGCAAGCATGGTAGATGTGAAGTTTAGGAACCCTTGTTTGTCAGTTTAGAAAGGAAATTGGTGCATTTCTGTTACTGTATTTTATTAAAACTCCCCCCCGAAACTAAATCCGGGTCTTAAAATCCCCCCGAAACTAAATCCTGGCTACGCCCATGATATATATATATATATATATATATATATATATATATATATATATATATATATAATCGTCTTCCCTACCAATTAAGACAAGATCCACGATCCATCGTACTAATCATTTAGGAAAAAACTAAAAAATACCCTAATAGATCAACCATTCTACAGCCTCGAAGAATTTTATAAAGACGGTATACTCAATATAATCAAACATCATATACTCAATTTAATTTAATTTTAATTTTTTATCTTCCTATTGTGACCTTTTTCAATTTGTACACGCTAAGTCTTTCTGAAATAAATTATTTTTTATTTCATTTGATCTTGTCTTGTCTGGTCTTGTCTGGTCTTGTGTGGTCTTGTGTGGTCTTGTCTGGTATTGTCTGATCTTGTCTGCTCCTGTCTGGTCTTGTCTTGTCTGGTCTTGTCTGGTCTTGTCTGTTCTTGTCTGGTCTTGTCTGGTCTTGTCTGGTCTTGTCTGGTCTTGTCTGGTCTTGTCTGGTCTTGTCTGGTCTTGTCTGGTCTTGTCTGGTCTTGTCTGGTCTTGTCTGGTCTTGTTTGGTCTTGTCTGGTCTTGTCTGGTCTTGTCTGATCTTGTCTGGTCTTGTCTAGTCTTGTCTGGTCTTGTCTGATCTTGTCTGGTCTTGTCTGGTCTAGTCTAGTCTTGTCTGATCTTGTCTGGTATTGTCAGGTCTTGTCTAGTCTTGTCTGGTCTTGTCTGGTATTTCTGGTCAGGTTTTGTCTATTCTTGCCTTGAGCTTAATTTTCAAATATTTTCTGTCAATATTTCTGGATAGATAAATGTGAATAATAATTTTTTGAGTTAAAACAAAGAAGAAGTAAACGCTAATTAAAGACTACATAGTGAATGAGTTACTCTTGTTATTCAGTCGGTGCTAATTTGTAAAATAAAGACTGGAAATTATGAAATTCTTACAAAAAAAAAGCATTTACGAGGAAAAAAGTGTACATTGCAGTGGAAAAAAACTAGGAAAAGATTATATAAATTAAAATAAAATTTGAATATTTATATATTGAGCTTTTTTGTTTGGTGCGTTCCAACACTCGCTTCCTGTTTTATTTCAATGTCGATCGAAAAATGTTTGAAATAATTTTTTCTAGATAACAACACGAAAAGTATTTTTACATTTTTCTCTATTTTAGAAATACACTATAATTAAAATAAATTACATATTTTGCCATCTAAATTGTCACTTAAATTTATTATATTGAAAATATTGATATATGAAGCATATTAAGTAACATTTAGCTACTACATAACATTTAAATTATATCCAAACTATCAAAAATCTTGTCTATTAGATATTGGTGAAACCATACTAATTATAGATACAAACTTATCAAAGACGAAATATAGCTTGAATATATAAATATGTTCAACCTGTTCGTGGCTCTATAATATTAAGTTTTATTAGACTACGAACATATCTCATGTTGAAACAACTATTTTCTGGCTAATATCACAGACATTTGAATGTTATTACTAGTCCCAGTACATTTTCATGTCACTAACAGCAGTAGACAAATAAAAGTAAAGTAATATATAATAACAGCAAAAACAAATAACAATAGCTATATTTGTCTATAATTAGTTTGTACATTAGATAATGACCTCAATCTGACCAACCTAACCTAACATGACCTAACATAACCCAGGCTAAAATAATTATATATTAAGACACAATATTTTTATACAAATATTTAAAAAAAAATGCTTTCCGTTTCTTTATCGTATACGTACATTATTTTAATGCGGTTTTAGCACTTTCTACAACAATGTGAGAAAGTCAGATAAATCGTTTATTTTGAACGAAAGTATAAACAAAATTATCAATATACAAATTGTAAGGTAGGAAAATATTCAACGACAAATATCCATCGTTCATATTGATATGTAACCTTGAAATATTCTATATTTAACTATCCAAAGCTATTAAAGGCGAAATATAGCTTAAATATATAAATATATTCAACCTGTTCGTAGCTCTATAATAATTCTTATTAAGACTAGGAACAAATCCAATGTTGAAACAACTACTTCCTGGCTAATATCACACAGGATATTGAATTAATTCGACAACAGGCATTTGGATGCAATTACTAGTTCCAATAAATGTTCATGTTACTAACATCACTATACAAATAACAGTGTTTTTAAGATCATTTCTTTGTATTTAAATTAAGTGAATAGCCATCTGTAGACGCGTTTGGAGATTTATCTCTAATCAGTGCAGCTTTGCTTTTTGAAATTATAAATTGCAATACACTTACATTAGCTTGAACACCTAGTGCATGACTGGCGTGGTTAGGTTTTTATTTGATATTTGTGTAGAAAGACTTGAACTTAGTTACATGTATTGATTTTTTTCAAAGACATTGATATTTTCAAATAATATTGGTGAAACCATACTAATTATATATATATATATATATATATATATATATATATATATATATATATATATATATATATATAATCATACAAAATTTTTAAATAAGAAAATTAACTTGAATATGTAAAAGCTAATTGTGTGAAAGCTGATTTAAGTATATTCCAATTTATAATTCATAAAAGCAAAGCTGCACTGATGAGAAAGAAATATCGGAACGCGTTTGCAGATGGTTATTCACTTAATTTAAATACAAAGAAATGATCTTTAAATCAATGTTATTGGTCTAGTGCTGTTAGTGACATGAAAATGTACTGGGACTAGTAATACCATGCAAATGTCTGTTGTATAATTCAATATCCTGTGTGACATTAACCAAGAAGTTGTTGTTTCAACATGAGATTTGCTCATAGTCTTAATAAGACTTAATATTATAGAGCTACGAACAGGTTGAATATATTTATGTATTCAAGCTATATTTCGTCTTTAATAAGTTTTTATTATTGTATCTATAATTAGTATGGTTTCACCAATACTAGATATTTAACTTATTATAATATGTTTCCTGCTGACTTAATCTGATAAGTTCTTAGCAAATAAATGTGCATATCTTGAAAATAGTTATGTCAGGGTTAGGCTTAACCAACCAGTTTTTCAGCGTGCTTGTTCCACAGCAGTGTATTATCTAAAGATATATTTTAAATCTTGTTTGTATTAATTATAATGTTGAATAAGAAGGCCACAGGTATTTGTGGTTTTTGATACGGAAGTTTCTAATAGATTTTCCGTTTTTTTTCATATTTCCGTTATTTTTAAATAAATTTTCCGGTTTAAGATTTTTTTTTTGTCTGAAAAGAAGACGAGTTTTTACGGACAATTTTTATATAATTGGCTTCAAAGTTTGTTTGAAATTTGGAGCATTTTCGGAATGCGTGTGAAACTTCTCGAGAAAATATAGAAATAACTAAACATCTAATTAATCCCAGAAACTTTAAACTATCTAATTTACTTAAAAAAAATTGAATGTTTCCTATACATTTCTTTATTTCTTAAGGACAATTGGTTTTCCTTGTGCATTCGAGCTGATGGTTAGCGCAAATATTGTGCAAAATCACTAACCTTTTCCCACCGGTGCTAATTGCAAATTGATTCACTTTTAAACACAAGCTGCCAACGTTTTGCGTCAACTGAATCAATCGCCCATATGCTAATACATAACTCACACAATGAGGTGATTTTTCGACGTTTTTTCTTACTCAAAAACAGAAAGAAATATTCAAAAAAAATATACACAAGAAATATTAAAACAATACATCCAAAAACTACTCAATTGTCTATAATAACCGAAACTTTTAAATTGAGTTTAATCATTATTAGACATTAAGATATTTTGGAGTCCGGAAAGTAATGTCGTTTTTTAACATTAAATTCAAAGAGATAAATTTGTAACAAGTATTTAATTTTACCCTCATTGTCAACAACATTTTGTCATCTAGTGCAAATTTTCAATGCCAGGTCGATAAAAATCAATTGGTTTTTCTGCAAAACATCTGGAGATGGAATTTTGAACATCATCCATTAAGAATTATAATAAAATATACATGATATCTCAAAACTTACAAAGACAACGACAAATCGAGCATGGGCACCCCCACTGGAAATAGATAAATTTCAAACGAACATTGCCGATACATTAAGAAATAACTATCACTCAGAGACAAACATAGAAAATCTAAAGGACGCAATAACGGAAGCTAATAAAAATAATCCACCTTCGACATAGTCCTCACAACCGACAACCTGAGAGAGTTAAGACAGATGCTGGAAGAAATTCATATCGTATGCTTGAAAGTTGAATTGGAGATCAACTTTTCGAAAACAAAAGTAATGACTAATTTGGTACCGAGCGAACACTTTAACATCGGAAACACAAACGTAGATTTAGTCTATAAATACATATACCTTGGTCATGAAATTAGAATATCTAGATATAACCAGACCAGCGAATTGTAAAGTAGACCAACCTCGCTTGGGCAGTATATGAGAAACTCAGCCATATCTTTAAAAGCAAAATTCCGATATGTCTAAAAAGGAAAGTACATGACTAATGTATTCTGCCTGTCCTTACATATGGGGCGGAAACCTTAACACTTACCGGCAATACGGCAAGAAAACTTAAAATAACTTAACGAAAAATGAAAAGATCAATAATCGGAATAACGCTACACCACCATACCACCCACCAATGAGGACCTACAAAGGAAAACTGAAGTGGCAGACGTGATCGAGCGTATAACTAAACTTAAATGGAGATGGGCTGGATACGTGGGTCGAATGAAGGATGAAAGATGGACGAAGAAAATATTGGAGTGGAGACCAAGAGCCGATAAGAATAGCAGAGGAAGACCACCGACACGTTGTACCGATGACCTAAAAAGGATCGCAAACAACTGGATCCATGAAACTCAAGCCAGAAGTCGATGGAGTGCTATGGAGGAGGAGTATGTTCAGCAGTGGACGGGCTGGTTACTGATGATGATGATGAAATCTCAAAATGTAATTTATCTCGATTAACTATAAAATGTATGTAAATATGAGTAACTATAATGTCTACCGGAAAATTATGTCCTTTTAAGTTACAACAAGTTTGAACAAGTATGCGCATATTCATTTGACGCATATTTGGCTCTTTATTTTTATCACTGCATGTATAGTGATCTGAAAAATTATCTAAAAGAAACCAGGGTGTCGCCCCAGAGATTAACAAAATTTACAAATTAACATTCCCAAGTGAAAATTATACCAAAGTTATTCTACATTTACAGTCTATCAAATGTACCGTTTTTTCATGAAAGAAAGTTGTCAAAATTGTGTAAAAACAGTGTAAATCTATTGCATCGATGAATTTCTGACAAGAGAAGATGTAAATTCAGATAAATACGTTGGTTTTGGATTTGACGGTTGTTCGACAATGTCCCGAAAAGATGCTGGGTACAAGTAATTCTACGCAAAAAATACACCAAAGCTTCGTTTCTTACATTGCTCGTCCCAAAAACTGAATCTGTCAATCAATGATGTTAACACTCTTCCTGAAATTTGAAATGCCATGGGAACCACCAAATATATTCTTACGTTTTTTCGGGGATCAGTTTTTAGAAGGAAATTGGTACCTAATATTTCTAGGCTCTGCGAAACAAGATGGAGTTAGAATCACAAAACTATCGGGGATTTTAAGAAGAATTTCCCTAGTATATTGGAAGCCTTAGAAACCCTGTCGCGTGAAGGAAATAGTGCGACTTGAAAAAATGCCTTTCAACTCTGACATTGTTTTGAAAGCCAAAAACTCTGTTTTGGTGGAATCTGCTGTTAACTTGCTCCAATCCATAGCTTTGGGCGTGGTCAAGGCCTCGCAGCACATTAAACGCATTCTGCAATTGCTTAAGAGCCACCGTGTTAATCCCGCAAAAGTCACAGATGAAATTTTAAAGCATGGTACTTGTTGCGGAGAAAGTCGGACTGGAGGAGAACATAACATCAATGCCGCGCATTGTTGGGAAACAACGCCGTCAAAGCAACCAACCAGCAATGCCCATCAGAATTCCGGAAGAGGTCATTATTAATACTATACTTGGACTCCACTATTACATCTCTTAAAGTACGTTTTGCGAGTAAAACATCTAAATTACACCCGGCGCAAAGGCAAACGATGTCAGTCGAAAATCTCACAGAAACTTGCGAAACTATCGCCCATATAATTTACCGAACAAAAAAAATTAAATCGGACTGTGGCAGCGATTGTGCTATGATCAACCCAACCCAACAAATCTAACCGTTGTTGATGTCCTAAAAGAGACTAAAAGCTTCTTTTCCGAAACGGGAAAAGAGTTGAAAATTTTGATCGCTCTACCGTGCACAACGTGTACGATCGTTAAACAGCCTCAGGAGACTAAAAACTTCGTTAAGAAGCACTATGGGGGAAAATCGCTTCTATGGTCTGGCCATGATGAGTGCGCATAGAAAATTTATTAACGAAAACTTACAAGATTTTTTCATAATAAAGTGGTTGAGAAGTTTGCAAAAAAAAAACGAAGATTGTGTTTTAATTAACTTAATAAATATCTCGCTCGACTACTTAGGTAATTATTAAAATCTTGTAATTGTCAGTGGATCATTTGATTGCCTCCAAATTCTTTATATATATATATATATATATATATATATATATATATATATATATATATATATATATATATATATATATATATATATATATATATTATTCTAATAATAACAAATATAGTAACTTTGTTTACAAGTTTTATTTATTGTACAGTCAAGAGTTCATGAAGAACACATTAGACTTTGTACCGTTCTTATTACAATCACCATTGGGGTAAGACTCGCACTACCAGTGTAAAGCTTCATGTGATTTTGACTGTATTTAAAAGTCATACTTTTCCCATCCTCCATATATCAACTTGTCCCCCCACCGGATCGGCTGACGATGACCTTGAAGAGGAAGATGATTCTACGATTTCCAACAACGAAGAAATGCTAAAGAAGCATGTAGAAATTTTTTGAAGGTACGGTTTCTGATAAAACTTCTAAAAATTCCAAATAGGTGCTTTCGCCTTTCCGCCTTTGGTCGACCATCTTTGATCTACGACGATATTGTCAAAATCATATTAGAGCAAAATGCTTTTTTGACAACATCTGAGGTTGCTAAAGGGCTTGATTTAGCTCAATAAACCATTTCGGACCTTATTCGAAAACTAGCATTGATATGGAAATATTCCATATAGTGAGTATGAAAATAAGAAGGCTGTAATTAAATGCGGGGATCACAATGAAGAAGCAAAGATAAACAAAGGCGTGAGACAAGGGTGTTTTCTGTCACCAGTCATATTTAATGCATATATTGAAGCTGCTTTAAATATAGAAAACGAGAAAACTGACTTTCGGACAAAAAATCGTAGAGAGAAAATTGAAATGCTTCGGTACGCTGATGACATTGCAGTTCTGGGAGAGAATGTGGAGCATGTCGAGAATGCGTTAAGCTGTATGGAAGACATATTGGGAAACGAATATAATTTGGAAATTAATTATGAAAAAACTAAAATTTTAGTCTGCAACAAGAAATTATGCATCCACACAAACATTAGCCTGAATAAACACACTTTAGATGAAGTTTCAACATTTCGGGTATTTGGGAAGCAAAATTACAACTGACGGAAGAAGTAAAAGCGAAGTTGTCAATAGAATCTTCATCTTCTTCTGTTGGCTTTAAAACCCGCGGTGGGTTTTTGCCTCTACAACAATCTTCTTCCATTCTGTCCTTTCACCGGCTTTCTCTCTCCAATCCCTTACTTCCATCTTTCTAAGACTTTCCTCCACGTCTTCCATCCATCTTTTCCTTGGCCTGCCTCTTTTCCTTCTTCCCACTGGCCGCCAGTTGTACATTTTCTTGGCTGGTCTGTCGTCATGCATTCTGTACAGGTGTCCCATCCGTGCTATTCTTTGAGCTTTTATATATCTCACTATGTCCGCTTTGTTTATTAACCCGCTTAGTTCATGGTTCATTCGTATCCTCCAAATTCCATGCTTATTTAGGATCGGTCCGTAGATCTTTCTGAGGATCTTTCTTTCAAAGATGCGTAGCGCGTCCTCCTTTGCGGTGGTTAGGGTCCAGGCCTCGCATCCGTACGATACTACAGGTCTTATGAGTGTTCGGTATATTTGTACTCAATAACTTGGACTTCGTCAGTTTTTGGTATCCGTAGTAGCATCGGTTTCCACTAAGTATTCGCGAGCTTGTTTCTTTAGCTATTACGTTTGTTCTGTCAATAGAATAAACCAAGCAAAAATTGCAATTCTTAACCGGAAAAACCTGTTCATCTCCAACAACATTAGCCTTACGCTAAGGAAAAGACTAATAAAAACTTTTGTGCAGAGTGTTACACTGTATCGGTGTGAAAGCTGGACTATAGGGACTCAAGAGAGAAGACGTCTGGAAGTCCTAGAAATGTGGTGTTATAGGAGGATGCTAAAAAATGGCTGGGTTGACCAAGTAACAAATTAAAAAATATTAAGGAGAGCCAAGGAAAGAAGATGTATGTGGAAGTCTGTGTTCGAGATGCTGGATGCACAACATATAAGGAAATGAAGCGGAAAGCTGAAGACAGGGCAGAGTGGAGAATTGCTGCCAATCGATCTTCGGATTGAAGACCATTCATGATGATAATGCCATATAGTATTCCAGATGAGTTAAGTGAGAAGAATTTGAATGATCGAGTTATAATATGCACATCTCTGCTTGAACAGAACAATATCGAACCCTTCTTGGATCGGATGATAACTGGGGATGAAAAGTGAGGAGCTGAAAACATCGTAAGGAAAAGGGCGTATTGTGAATCCGGAAAACCTTCTCGCTCCAGCTCTAAACCGAAGTTGGGCTTAAGTAAGAGTATGCTGGGTACATGTGGGACATTTGAGGAACAATACATTTTGAGCCGTTGAAATCGAACAAAACCCTAAATTCGGAGAAGTACTGTCAGCAATTGTTTAATTTAAAAACAGTACTTCAAGAAAAGAAGCCGGCAGTGTTCAATAGGAAGGACATCATACTGTTTCAGGATAATGCCAGGCCATATAATGCTTTGGAAACTTGTCAGAAACTCGCAGAGCTACGTTGAGAAATTCTGTCACATCTACACTATCGTATAATCACTTGTTGCTGCACAATTTTTATTTTCAAAAATTTATTTATTTATTTATTATTATCAAAAATTTATTTTCAGGGCAAAAAAATAAAAAACGAAGATCTTTTTCAGACATGCACTGGTTCAACTTTTCGTCTCTAGAGATAAGGCATTTTTTTAAATTAAATAGTGATGGAAAGTATATTATTCAATAAAGTAAGTCCTGTGAAGTTAGCAACCGAATTTGCAAAAATATAATATTGCATCGGGGTTCCCGGCAGATATAAAATAGTTCTAGAGTACTTTGTGCAAAATTTCAATAGTTACGCGAAAAAAATGGAAAATACCAAAATTGAGCTAGCAACCACTTTTGAGAAAAACTGTGCGTTTTTTCCTGTACCTCGACCATAGTTCTGGGGTTTTGACTTGATCAATTTTGCAAAAAGTTGAAAAAAAATTGAATTTTGAAAATTGCAAAAACAGTTCTATTCACGGATCCGAATAGCACCCTAAGAATTCTATCAGATCCCTTTGTCATTTTTTGATAAAAACCTTAGTTCAACAAATATTTGCATTAATAAGGGACCCATTATTTGGAATGTAAATTTTAAAAGTCGCGGAACAGTTCTGTTTACAGTTCCCAATAGAACTCTTAGAGTTCTATCCAAAATGCTTGTAACATTTTTGTGTAAAGTTAAAAATTGGAAAGATATGCGAAAAATTAGACTTCACCGATGCGACAAAGTAAAAAAAGAAAAAAAATCGCGCAACAGTTCTGCTTGCTCTCTTACTATTATATTTCGATAGAACTCTTACAGTTTTATCGAAAATCCTTATAACAATATTCTATAAAGTTAAAAATTCGAAAGATTTTCGAAAAAATAGACTTCAACGATGCGACGAAGCAAAGATAAAATGATCGCGCAATAGTTCTGTTTGCAGTTCCTGGTAGAACTCTTAGAGTTCTATCGAAAATCCTTATAGCATTTTTCTTCAAAGTAAAGAATTCGAAAGATATGCGAAAAATTAGACTTCGCCGATGCGACGAAGTGTATATAAAAAAATCGCGCAATAGTTCTGTTTGCAGTTCCTGGTAGAACTCCTAGAGTTCTATCGAAAATCCTTATAACATTTTTCTTTAAAATTCAATATTAGAAAGATATGCCAGAAATTGTACTTCACCGATGCGACGAAGTGAGGAGAAAAAAATCGCGCAATAGTTCTGTTTGTAGATCCCGGCAGAACTTCGTCGCATCGGTGAAGTCTAATTTTGCGCATATCTTTCCAATTTTTAACTTTACACAAAAATGTTGTAAGCGTTTTCGATAGAACTCCAAGAGGTCTACTGGGAACTGCAAACAGAACTGTTGCGAGATTTTTTTCTCTTCACTTCGAAACATCGGTGAAGTCCAAATTCTCGCATATCTTTCTAATTTTTAATTTTACAGTTAAATGTTGTAAGGATTTTAAATAGAACTCTCAGAGTTCTACCGGAATCTGCAAACAGAACTATAGTGCGATTTTTTTCTCTTCGCATGTTCACATCAGTGAAGTTCAATTTTTCGCAAAATTTTCTATTTTTAATTTTACAGAAAAATGTTATAAAGATTTTCGATAGAACTCTAAGAGTTCTACCGGGAAGTATCAACAAAACAGTCGCGCGATAGAACTCTAAGAGTTCTATCGGGAACTGCTAACAGAACTGTTGCGTGTTTTTAATAAATTTTCATTCAAAATAATGGCTCCCTTATTATTGCAAATATCGTTTGAACTAAGGTTTTGATCAAAAAATGACACAGGGATTTTCGATAGAACTCTTAGGGTGCTATTCAGTTCCGCGAATAGAACTGTTTTTGCAATTTTCAAAAGTAACTTTTTTTGCAAAATGTCAATTTTTGTAGAACTTTTTGCAAAATTGATGAATTACTCCGGAACTGTGGTCGAGGCGCAGGAATATGTAAAAACGCACAGTTTTTCTCAAAAGTGGTTGCTAGCTCAATTTTAATATTTTCCATTTTTTCGCGAAATTCTGCAGAACTTTTGAAATTTCGCACAAAGTACTCTAGAACTATTTCATATCTACCGGGAACTCCGATGTAATATTATATTTTTCCAAATTCGGTTGCTAACTTCACAGGACTAATAAAGTAAAGGGTGCGGCAGCCAAACCTGCATTTTTGAAAAGAAAAAAACGGTTGCATATTATTATCATTTTATTGATATCATGTTAATCTTAGTTAAAAAGCATTTAAGAAACAATACTCATTTGTTAAAAATAACATTATTAAGGTGTCGTCCATCTCGATCGACGCATTCTTCCAGGCGATGTCTAAAATTGGTCATTACATCGCGGAGCATCTGATGAAAGATTCTTTCGATTTCATGATGGATTCTCGCCTTCAGTTCTTCAAGAGTACGAGGGCGTTCTTGGAAAACGTTGCTCTTTAGGTAACCCCACATGAAATAAACAGGCTGTCCAAGGAATCGCTCCGCTCCGGGAGATCACTCGATGCACCGGATCATCCGGGATCGATCTATGCATCGGTTTATCCCGGAACGGAGCAATTCCTTGGTCGATATAATAATGTTCTTTTTAAGAAATGATTAATGTTTCTTAAATCATTTTTAAAGTAGATTAACATTATATCATTAAAATGATAATGGTGCACCCTGTATATGAAAAAATTAAAAATGTTTTATTTCGTTGTATTCTTAAAACGGACAGAACTTTCCGGTAGACCTAACATTTAGATTGTGTTTCAATTAGGGTTCAACTAGTTGTCCCGATTATGACCTAATTGATGCACGAGCTGAACAGCTACATTTGATTTAATTAATAGAAATCAAAAATCAAAACTAGATGCTTAAAGTGAACGAGGAATTAAGTGACTAAATGGAAAAACATCGGAATGTTTTCGTTTATTGGATTGATATTTATGGTTTCGATTGTGGCATTGTTGCTCCAACATTGACGACACTAATTGCTTTTATTAAATCATCTTCTCACAATCTGGATTAATAAAGTCTAGATGCACTACCAACTGCGTTTACTAAAAAACTAAATCAATAATAGATAACATAAGTAAGTTTAAATAATCTAGATAAGATTATTGTTTAGATATCTACAATCTATTTATTGATCGTTCTCTTTTAACTTGCTAGTTAGTATTTGCTTCTTAGGGTTTGATTAATACTTTCAGTGTTTGATTAGTTTGGTGTGAATATTGAGTGTGAAACGTAGGAAGAGATCAATGTGTTCGGTAGCCCGTGAAAAGATTTATGTTGGGATGAGCAATTATAATATGCGACACTTCCTCGACATCTTCACGCTCGCCAAATTCAATGAGCCGACAAAGTGTCTGCGCCGAGCCTTATTGTAATATCATAATAACAGGCTTTGAAAGAAATAAATTAGTTCCTCGATTGCGTCGAGATAAACGCACTAAATAGTTGTTAAGTGATTGATATTGCTAAAGTGAGCTGGAGATGAGGTCTCCTAACTTTTATACTCGGTTTTCGACCATTTAGCGCGGTTTAAAAAAAAAAAAAAAAATTGGTAAGAACCTGAAAAATTGATTTTGCAATTCCTTGGAAACCAAAAAAAACTTCCCATATTAACATTTGCAAAAAAAAAACTAAACCAACAAACCTATCTGAAGAACAACAAAATTCTTCCCTGACAGGAATTCGTGCGGTTCCACTTAATCTCCACGAAACCTGAGTTTACTAGTTTGTTAAGCCAAATTTTCTAGTTTAAGTAATTATTTAAAAAAATGATTTTAAAATAGAAAAATGTATAAATGTTGATAAATCGAAATAGGAATGATAAAATTAGAATCGTTTCCATGTATTATTTACATGTATGAATAAAACTATCGTAAAAATTTCCTTTGTTAGTCATTCGAATTTAAAATTTAAAACTAAAAAAAATTACACGCTATTTTATTCAGCAATTTCGAAAATAAAATACTCAATGCTGCATGCCATTGCATTGTTTCGTTTCCTACCATCAAAATTAAAACTTTCCTACAATCAACAAATATTATAAAGTAAACATTAATTTAAAGTAAATACTTATTTTAATATAATGTAAAATGTGTAATTTTGAAAAAGAAATTTGAAAACTGTTAAATCTGTAAATGTTTTGAAAAGGGAAAGTTTCAAGGACATAAAAACATAATTTGTTATGGTCAGATATTTTTATTATTATTTTCTGATAACTATTTATTATTATTGGTTTTTGGAAAGTCAGAAATGGAGTCGGCAATCCGGACGTTTACTGCAAAAATTCTTGCTTTTTACCAAACTTGATCCGTATATTGAACTTGAAGTAAGAGGCAAGAAAACATTTTGACATGACGGTCAGTCAGGTGATATGTAGTTCAGGAAGTTAAACAGCCTTTGATTCGCGAACTTTGTGTTTCACAACAAAAAATAATTCATAAATAATATTTTTAGCATACATCAACTTTTTAACGGAAACATATATCGGTATTATCATTCAACGTTTTTTTTTCTTTATTTGTAAATGAAACGGTTTCAAAAGTTATTTATATTTCCCTTAACTGACTTTCTGACCTTTGGCGGTTACGCGCGTTTCCCTAAATTTAAGTACGAGACAGATGTATTAACAAAGCAAATTATAGTTTCTTTTCTTTTTTTGTAAAAATATGTTTCTACGAAGTATTCCAACATATGAAACAAATTTTTAACATTAAACTTAGTATGCTTGTTAAAATATATGTATGTAGTTTAAAAAAAAACTATCAAAGCAAACAGAGAATACTAGATAGACAGGACTAGAGAGACAAGACTGAATAGAAAAGACTGGAAAGACAAGACTAGAAAGATAAGACTGGACAGACAAGATAGGAGAGACAAGACTAGACAGACTAAACTGGACACACGACTGGAGAGAGAAGACTGGACAGGCAAGACTGGACAGAAAAGACTGGATAGACAAGACTGGACAGAAAAGACTGGACAGATAAGAGCAAAATATTGATATTGGAAACAAGTCGATTTAAAAAGTGTTTGAAGTATGTATAGACCACCTGCGGGTTGTCCTACCCTATTCCTATTAAAACTTGAAGGAATCCAAGATCAATTATATCAGAAATATCTATAGTAATCTATAGTAAAGAAAACCTTATAAACCTACTTCAAGCGTATGGGCTAGAATATAAAGTTAAAGTACCAATCAGGATTACTAAATCATCTTCGAGTGCTATTGACAATTTACTGACGAAGCTAAACTTTACAGCTCCGATTACTGTAGAGGGCTGCACATATTCGGACCATAAATATTTACGCTTGGATTTTTTGCGTAAAATAAATAAATGTTTTTTTACAAAAAATAGCTGAAAAAATACAAAATTCGGTTTATTCATACAAAAAACAATTACTTCATCCAAAAAAAGGTTACTTTGTCCAAAATAAAATATAAACACCCAATAATCGATTGATTCTTACAAATAATAATGGTTTAGTACAATAATTGATGGATTTGTTCAAAATTAAATCAATTCACCCAAAAAAGGTTTAACTGTACAAAACTAACGCGGCGAATAACGAAAGAGAGAGCGCAAACACATCAGAAGCACTGTATGCCATGTCTTACGACCAGAAGCACTGTATGCCATGGAGTGTCTTTCCTTGAACCGAAGAGGTCTGGTAGAGAAATTGAAAATCATAGAGAGGAGAATCCTCAGGAAGATCCTAGGCCCGGTAAAGGAAGATGGGGAATTACGGAGACGATATAACTCTGAGCTCTACGAACATATTAAGAGGCTCTCTGACTGTGCAAGGAAAAGAAGGGTAGCTTTCTATGACCACGTTGCAAGATTGCCTCCAAACCGACTAACCAACCGTCTGTTCACCTTCTGGCAAAACAAGAAGGTTCGTACCATTCGGTTGACAGAAGTCGAGAAGGATATTAAGGAACTGGGAATAACAGATCTCCAAAACAGACATTCTGGGAGACGCACCCCGAAGGAAGTCCGATTTCAGGAAAAAACCCTGAGGGAAGTACGTGGATTTCAGGAAGAAAAGGAACCTCCCGAAGGAAAGGTACCGCCTGGACAGAAGAGGGAAAGGAGCTACACCGGCAGAAGATGCGACAATACTGAGCAAGGATCAAAGCCCAACAGCTGAACAAGCGTGGTCCAAAGTAGGCCTATTCGAAAGAAGAAGAAGAAAGAGAGAGCGCGCGGTATATAAATATACACTGAGAGAAAGAGAAAGAAACTAACGCGGCGTATAAAGTTCTCTGCCGAATCACTCATATCGAGAACCTACAGGAACTTCCCTAAAGGAACTACGTTTCAAAAATTGAAAGTGACCGACGACTGTTTAAACATAAAGCTTTCTTCTTTCTGCCACCATGCTTAAAAATGTGAGATAGAAATCCGGGAGAAACGGAAAACGGATGATTTAACAATTATTATAATTCACAGTTATTTATAGTCATATTTGGCCTTTAGTAATTTTACAGTGTTAACTCTGATACATAATTTATTTCCGAGCTAATCCACTCATAAATAAGGTAAACAGTTTTTTCCTTTCAGTAATTTTATGCACACCTATGTACAGACATTATATAATAAAAGTTTGAAGATCATTAAATACACAACAAATACACAATAATACAATCGTAAATTTGCATTTTGCACGTATTAAGTAAAATAAAAAAACCTTTTTTGGGTGAATTGCGAATATGTTGAACGATTCAATCGATTATTGTAAGGAAAAATCATAGTTTGTACGAAAAAAACAATTATTGCATAATTACATTTTATTTTTGATGAATTAACCTTTTTTGGATTAAGTAATTTATTTTGTACGAAGTAACCGAATTTTGGATTGATTAATTTATTTCGTATTTATCCAGCTATTTATTGTAGAACTTCATCCATTGATTGTATGTTCATTTTTGTATACTTCTAATCGAATATTGGATGAATAAATTTTAGGCGAAATATTTACCGATTAGTGATTCTTTAAACTGTGGCAAACAAAAACAATTATACCGCTAAGCAAGAAACTTCTGCGCAGAAAATTAAGCCAATCTACAAGAAGCCCTACAAAAAGAATTATGGAAAAATATATACAATGTAGCTGACTGCGATGATAAAGCAACTGCTACGTAACGGCCTTACAACTCGAGTTAAGTACTTTACTTTTTCTACGACCACACTAATTTGTTTCTGTTTAATAAGAAAAATATGTTTGATGTAACAAATTTATTTCTTATTAGGTTATGTTTATTTAATTACCATTATTTAACATTATAATACACAAACAGTTGTATTTTCATATATAACTGTTACTCGACATTATTTAACTTGAAAGAAATGAAAAGAAATACATTCTTAATAGTTACATACCTTATTATTTAGTACTTATTTGGGTTAAACTGAAATAAGAGTGTTCATAGATATAGGCAACCCAATGTACGCAATGTCAATTTACGTTAGTTTGAATTGTGGCACGGGGAGGCGCTGAACGCATGAGTACATAATAGCAGCTCTCAACCAATCAACTAATCGTAAACCAATCGCACGTGTGTGTTATCAATCATAACTTATCATTAATCGCGGACTGTTACATACGTGTGTGTTATGATGTATTTACATAGTCCACGAACTGTACAGTAATGGGCATTTACAATAGTGGTAGTAGATAAATAAATTTTGTCCAATTAGGAAAATCAAAATCAAAACCAAATCATGGATAACAACAAAAGTTAAACGGTCTAGTAACCATCTAAAATAACTTTATGTTATACAAAAGCAACATCCTGCATTAAAAGATACAGTATAAGTCTTGATAATCCGACGGTTGGTTAATCCGACACGTTCCGTAATCCGGCGCTCTGGTGAAACACGTGTCTTTTCTTTTCGCTGCCCCGCGCCGGATATAAACCTCGCGCACAGAAGAAATAGAGTCAAAAATAACACCATCCAATGTTCTTGTAGAAAGGTCTGGCCAACAAACACCTAAAATTTACATAAAATAAGTAAAATTGTTTTCTTTTAATCCTGATAATCCGGATTTTTTTTTATAATCCGGCGGTTGTCTGGTTCCATGTGTGTCGGATTATCAAGATTATACTGTATATACATCGCACAGAAAAAAATGCATCAGCGTCTGTTGCTTACAACTAGAAGAAATTTCTATAAAAATAAAATAGAGAAGTCATCAAATAAACAAAAAAGTCTATGGCAAACGATTAACGAATTGGATAATAACTATGCAACATATTTTAATAAAACTTCAAGATAATGTAATAAAAAATCCTGATGAACGCTGCTGAACGAACATTTTATTACCGCGCCAGAATTGATAATCAAAAACATTCCCTCAGTTGATCCAATTGATGAACACATAATGTTTAACGAAAAATCTATATATTTAGAGGAATTTAGCACTTCGGAAATGTCTATTTTTAACCAACTAAAAAATAAATCTAGTTGCGGTCAGGATTCTTTTTTTACTTTTATTAGTAGTTTACTTAAGGAAGTGCACAATGAAGCTATTGAGCCTATCACTGACATTATTAACTGCTCATTTTCTACAGAAAAAGTGCCAGACATTTAAAAATAACAAAAAATATTCCTATTTTTAAAAAAGAAGATCGTACTGATAGAAATAATTATAGACCAATTTCGTTAGTGTCATGTCTGTCCAAAATTTTAGAATATTGCATTTAGTACAGACTAATGCCATTTATTTTCAAATGCTATTTAATTCCACAGCAACAACATGGATTCTGTAAAGACAAATCAACGACTACTGCTTACTACGAAAATATTATCAATGAGGTTGATGATGGAAAGTGTCCTGTCGGTATTTTCTGTGACCTTAGCTAAGCGTTTAATTGTGTCGATCACGACAAATTACTAGAAAAGTTATATTCATATGGTATTAGAGGAAAGGCAGGTCTCTGGCTTAAGTCTAATATCAGCAATAAGTAACAATATGTCAAAGTTGAAAATACAGGAAAAACAGGATTATCAAAATCTAAATATATAAAAAAATGGTGTTCAGCAAGGAAGCATTCTAGCACCCATCTTTTTCTCTTTATATACGGGTGATTTAATTCAACACATCGGTGGTAATCATTGTACTTTGTATGCTGATATGATGACACTACCATCGTAATCTCGAAGGCTTCTCAACTAGAAACTATACTTAAAAACGCAAATTAAACACAAAAAGCAAATAAAACGCAAAAACAGCTACTTAGCTGGTTTTGCGCAAATAACATACATCTAAATTTGACCATCTTTCTAAAAAAGACCAGCTGCTACATGGTCTTCCAATGTCACCGGCGGAAGCCTACCGATGATCTTCCATTACAAATTGGTAACATTCGACTAGAGAGAACCAAGGTAGTAAAGTTTATAGAAGTCCACTTAGAGGATCACCTGACGTCGAAAATAATGACGGATATCATCAGAAAATTAAACAGTAAGGCTTACCTAATTAGAAAAGTGCGTTAAACGGTGGGCGAGGAGGACCTACTGACTGTATACAGTGCCGAAATTCAGTCGGTTTTAACGTATGGCATATTATTTTGGGGAGCCTCCTCGCTTATACAAAAAGTTTTCCTGCCTCCAAAGCGAGTCATTAGAGCTTTAGCTAATATCAATGTATCCATATCATGTAGGCCATTTAAAAAAAAATTTAACGGTAACCTCCATATATAAGTACATATGGGAACTAGCGTGTCACGTATTTAAAAACAAAAATAAACTTTTCATCGCAGAGGAGCGACATAAACGAAACGAGCTATTGCCATAATCTCAGAATAAGAAGCAACTTAACTATATGCAAAAGTACAGCAAACAGATAGGGCATACAAATTTTCAATTGTATCCCAACTGCTATCCGCGAAGAAAAGAGTTATAAATCGTTCAGAAGGCAACTTAAAATATATTTAATTGGAAATTGTTATTATACTTTAAAAGACTTTTTAAACTTTTTCAAATCCATGATTTCTCTATCAAGCAAGTAAATATGTATTTATGTATGTGTATTTATTTGTCTGTAACAGGATCTATATATACTAAGCTTGCATATTGATTTTTAATAATTATTCACGTTATTTGCTACATTTTTATGACTTGTCTTATACTAATTTTAGATTTGATTTGATTTGGCTGGACAGACAAAACTATATAGACAAGACTGGATATATAAAATTGGACAGACAAAACTGCACATACAAGACTAGACAGACAAAACTGGACAGACAAGATTGGACAGACAAGATTGGACAGACAAGACTGGACAGACAAGACTGAACAGACAAAACTCGACAGATAAAACTGAAGAGATAAGACTGGAAAGAAAAGACTGGAGAAACCAAAACTGGAGAGACAAGTCTGGACAGACAAGACTGGACAGACAAGATCGAACACAGAACACGCACAGACAAGACAGGACAGAAAATACTGGACAGAAAAGACTGCACAGACAAAACTGTACAGACAATACTGGACTAATAATACTGGATAGACAAAACTGAACCGACTAGATAGTACACTGTAGGGACAAGACTGCACAAACAAGACTAAACATACAAGCCTGGACAACTAAGACTTGATAGACAAGATTAGTCTTTAGTTTGCTTTTAAAATGCCCGTCTCATGGTTAAGATATCTAACTAAATATTTAAATGATCATCTGTCAGAACTAGACAGAGAAAACTGGACTGACAAGACTGGACAAACAAAACTGGACATCCCAAACTGAACAGACAAGGCTGGACAGAGAAGACTAGACAGACAAGACTGGACAGACAAAACTAGACAGACAAAACTGGACAGACAAGACTAGAGAGACAAGACTGAACAGACAAGACTGGACAGATAAGGCTGGACAGACAAGACTGGACAGACAAGACTGAACAGACAAGACTGGTCAGACAAGTATGGACAGACTTGACTGGACACACTAGACTCGACAAACAAGACTGGGCAGACAAGACTGGACAAACAAGACTTAACAGACAAGACTGGACAGACAAAACTGACAAATATAAAACAGTTAAGACTTAAGAGATAGGACTGGAAAGATAAGGCTGAACAAACAAAACTACAAGACAGACAACAGACAAGACAGGACAGTCAATACTGAACAAAAAAGACTGGACAGACAAGACTGGACAGACAAGACTGGACAGACAAGACTGTACAGATATCACTGGACAGACAAGACTGGACAGACAAGACTGGACAGATATCACTGGACAGACAAGAATGGACAGACAAGCCTGGCACACAAGGTTGGACAGACTATACTGGACAGAGAAGAGTGGACAGACTAGACTGGACAGACAAGGCTGGACAGACAAAACTGAACAGATAAAACTGAACAGACAAGACTGGTCAGACAAGACTGGACAGACAAGAGTTTTTTTGACAATACTACACAGTTTTATTTAACAAAATAATAATTATGAGACAAGTGGTCCCCATGAACTAGCTGTGCTGTAAATATAATTCCAACACCCTGGAACCGCCATTGGCATTACTTCGGGGTGCCTGTTAGGATATCTACCTGTTCTGTATTACCCTCGCATCTAGAACTTCTTTAATATTCCCATCCGTTTCTAGATCCGGGTCTCTCTTTCGTGTCTTTCTTTTCTTTTCATTATGTGCCTCATCATCGCCATTATTGCATTCCAGTCTGCTTCTGTTCTAAGGAGTAAGTCTGCCACGTTTGTTGTTGAAATTACTGTGCCGCATAACCAATTTGTTGTTAGTCGGTAGTCCGCCCATTTTATGCACTGAAAGATGGTATGTTTGGCTGTGCCGATCTCCAGACAGAACCAACAGATGGGGTTATTTTTGATTCTATATGAATACGTTCAGCGCCCCCGTGCCACAATTCAAACTAACGGAAATTGACATAAAACTTCCAGTGGCGCTTAAAAAACGCCACAGTAGCTACAGATTTGAACAAAATGGATGGATAGATTAGATTATATTAGGAGCACATAAATCAAAACCACATATCACACGGCAGCGCGACCTCTCGATCCGAAATAAGAAAAAAAATTCAATAGTTTAAACAATTTTTATATACTTCCTTCAATTTTATTTTCCCTTCCACTATGTGTCTTGCATCCATACAATGCGTACATTGGGTTGCCTATATCCATGAGCATTCCAGTTTAACCCTATATTTAACAATAGTAGCAGCTCTCAACCAATCAACGAATCGTAAACCAAACGCACGTGTATGTTATCAATCATAACTTTTCATTAATCACGGAATGTTACATACATGTGTGTTATGATGTATTTACATAGTCCACGAGCTGTACAATAATGGGCAATAAAACAATAATAGTAATTATTATATTATATTAAATATAATATAATAAAAATTTAAAATTGCAAACAACGTATGGAAAAAGTTTGAGATTTAGTCTATAATATCTCGGTTAGTATAAACAAATAATATTTGGTACACATATAATATACTAAATTAGTTGGTTTTTAGTGAAAACTAGAAGATTCTATATAGATTCCCAATTTAATTATGTACCTACTTGCAAAATTACATTTACCTGTTCCTTTGTTTTTGGAAAAAGACTAGGTTTGAGATCTAGTCTAGTCTGTATGTCGGTTAGTAGACTAGGTAAATAAATGAAATTGAGTACAGATGTAGTATAGTAAATGCTAGTTGGTGAATGTAGTATGATAAGAAGAATATAGTATGTACCTAGATTCTAAAGGAAATTATATACATGCAAAATTAGAATATAAATGTCCTCGATGGAGATGTCAGAAATGCAGTCTGAAATCAAATAGCCTTATGTTACAAAGCTTGCGGTATTTATATACAAAAAAAAATAAAGAAAAAGCATTTCGCCGACAATAAACCTCTGTAATTCAAACTTAGCGTTATTTGAAATTTAATCGAGAGGATGTTCGTAATCCTCACTATAAATCGCCACAGAAAAAAAGAAAGAAACAAGTTTTATTTTCTTTTTAAAATATGATACTGTAATAGAAGAAAAATGCTGTATAATCAAATTTACAAACAAGAAAAAAAGAAACCGAAAGCTCAACAATAAAATGAAACACGTTTTTCGATCAGCAGAATTATCAAACACAATAACAATAAACAAAAATAACAATTATTGTATTCCTATCAATTCCAACTAAAACTATTAATTATAAAATCCATCTCTACTAATAATCTTTTAACAAAAATAAGAATTGTAATTTCTAAACTAATTTGCTACTTAAAATTATTTCACAAATAATACTAAAGTATTTATGTAGTTATCAATTGTTTACAATTAATGTACTTGGGATAAACGTAAGTTGATGCAGGTAAGACCTTTTCTTTTTAATCCCATTATCAAGGTCCAAACAAAATTAGCAGAACAATTGGAGATTTTATTGGACTAGTGAGCAAAGAGAATTTAAATGGTTTTCAAAAGGTATTAGTAAGGGCTTAAGCTTAAGGGATTAAAACTCGTTGAATTTGAGAATGGACTTAATGAGTTTTAAAACGTTTACTTAAGATTTACTTAAATCTATAATATTTATCAATAGCAATGTTTTTTGTGAGATTAATTTCTAGAACATTGGAAATTTAGAGAAAATTTCAAAGGGATTTTCCAAGGAAAAACCCTGTTATCTAACAATATCTTTTTAAATTCAATATCTTATCCATTTTCTAAAAATAATTACATTTTTAAACTAAATCATTAATTAGTTCATTTCACAATTAATTACATTCAAACATAAGCTTCATATTTCAATGTCTAGATTAGACCTTAAGTAATGTAGAATATGAAATGCAAATGGAAATTTAAAATGAATTAAGTTAATGCAGACAATAGGGGCGATTAAAAATGTTTTTTTAAAAACAAGTTTTCATTTAAAGTGAATAATTTATCTTCCCTTCGCCAACTCACTTTTAAAGACCACACTATCTCTTTATTAACCGATAAAAAAATTGGAATTGAAACTAGTAAAAGCGATAACAATAATACCAAGTAGCTTAGATAACTAAAAATAGTTAAGTTGAGTGAATCATATCTCTAGAGTAAACTTTAAACTTTTGGCTTCATTATTATTTATTCAGTTTATTCTATATTTAAAGAAACTACAAAGTACAACAAATCTTGTCTTATCTATCTGTCTAATCCTGCCTGTCTAGTCTTACTTGTCTAGTCTTGTCTGCTAGTCTTGTGTACCTAGTCTTGCCTGGCTGACATCTGATCTTGCTTGTCTGTCTTGCCTATCTAGTTTGATCCGTCTAGTTTTGTCTGTTTAGTCTTATCTGTGTAGTCTTGTCTGTCCTCCTCGGTAGTGCAGTTGACAACATACCCACCTTTCCATGTTAAACCATTAAAATAGTGGTATAACTGAAGTCGCAGAACTAATACTTGAAATTTATCGATTGATACTTTATATACGATTAAGTACTCTTGAGAAAAGAAATGTTTGTGCATTATAAATTAGTTTGATGATCTTAGAACGATTTATCAATAAACAAATTTTAAATAGAATAGACTAGATTTCACTAATTTTCCGGGATGCCCACTCTAAATGAATGCAAAATATGCTATACCGGGATGGTGCATACTAAAATCCAAAGTGGAATAGGGGGTTTAGTGAGAGCTTCCTCGAAAACACTTTAGTCTTGTCTGTCTAGTCTTGTCTGTCTAATCTTCTCTGTGTAGTCTTGTCTTTTTTTTTTGGGAGGACGTAGTGGTAGCGTGCTATCAACAAGTTGCCCTCCTGAACTTCAGATCGATACTCTGGGACCGCTTTTGCATTAATTCGGGGTGGTGTCCGTATCTAGCCATTTCCTTACGTCCACCGTACTCTCGCGAGATTAAGGGTTCAGGGGCTGGTCTTTCAGTGTTTCATTTAATTTCTCCGCTTTCCTTTTTTTTCTCCATAATACCACGTATTATGTATGTTTTCGCCTGAGACCAATTTTGCTCGCTTTGCAGTATTGCAGGAACTAGTCTTTCTGCATCCAGTCTAACTCCCAATGACTCTTCAAGCTGAATTCTCTTCATCGTTTCATCGTTTGGGCATATGAATATCAAATGATATGCGTCGTCATGTCTGTGACTACACAGCAAGCAGTTCGCTTTCTCCCTTTTCTTGAACCCCTCTAGGTATGCCATGAAACCGCCATGCCCGGAAAGGCTTGTGTCAGGTCATATCACATTTGACTATGTGCTCTTTCACACTACTCTCTCACATAGATATCAATCTATGTGTGCAACACCTGACTGTGTCCGCCCATCTTGCCTACGGCAGGCAACTCTCCTTTAGTTTTTCCCGTGCCATAGTTTTTGTTATCAGCTTTCTTGTCTTGCTTTTATCCAGTCTACACCCCTTGTAAATTTCCTCACTCTCCCGGATCAATAGCTCAATTAGCGGAATGCTAGCTAACACCAAGACAGCTCCAACAGAAACTGCTCTATATGCACAGACTACGCACTTATCCTTTGAACTGCCATTTTGTCATAGTCTCGTGCGACATTAGTTCGTGTATTTTGGTTTTCCATGCAGTTACTACCACAGCCGCATCTTCTCCAAAACCCACAATATTCGAACCCTCCTGTAGTTCATACATTGAGTAGTCCACCATATTTATATGATATTCCAGAGAGAGAGAGAGAGAGAGTGTAGTCTTGTCTGTATAGGCTTGTCTGTCTAGTCTGGTCTGTCTAGTCTTGTCTGTCTAGTCTGTCTAGTCTGTCTAGTCTGTCTAGTCTGTCTAGTCTGTCTAGTCTGTCTAGTCTGTCTAGTCTGTCTAGTCTGCCTAGTCTGTCTAGTCTGTCTAGTCTGTCTAGTCTGTCTAGTCTGTCTAGTCTGTCTAGTCTGTCTAGTCTGTCTAGTCTGTCTAGTCTGTCTAGTCTGTCTAGTCTGTCTAGTCTGTCTAGTCTGTCTAGTCTGTCTAGTCTGTCTAGTCTGTCTAGTCTGTCTAGTCTGTCTAGTCTGTCTAGTCTGTCTAGTCTGTCTAGTCTGTCTAGTCTGTCTAGTCTGTCTAGTCTGTCTAGTCTGTCTAGTCTGTCTAGTCTGTCTAGTCTGTCTAGTCTGTCTAGTCTGTCTAGTCTGTCTAGTCTGTCTAGTCTGTCTAGTCTGTCTAGTCTGTCTAGTCTAATCTGTCTAGTCTTGTCTGTCTAGTCCTGTCTATCTAGACCTGACTGTCTAGTCCTGACTGTCTAGTCTTGTTTGTCTGGTCTTGTCTGTCTAGTCTTGTCTATCTAGTGTAATCTGTCTAATATTGTGTGTCTTGTTTACTTTATCTAGTCTTTTCTGATAAGTTTTGTGTACTTAATCTTGTCTGTCTAGTATTGTGTGTCTAATCTTGTCTGGCTAGTCTTGTCTCTCTAGTCTTGCCTGTCTAGTCTACTCTGTCTACTCTTGTCTATCTAGTCTTGTCTGTTCAGTCAAATTCAGATTCAAATTCAAATTCTTTTATTCACCGGAAAGATGTATATACAAAGAATACATTCAAAATCCTCGGTGAGTCTGGTTGGGAGTTTATTATAGAGAAGGATTCCATTAATATGTGGGCCGTGCTGCATATCGTCAGTCCTCTTGGAGTGCACATGGTGTGCCCAGGTGGGATTGTTATGTTTCTCCATATTTGTTGGCAAGTTATGGCAAGGTTGGCAAGGTTGGTAGGTTTGATTTTATGGATGTGACCATAATGTATAGGCTTGTTTCCATAATGTATAGGCCAAGGACCATTAATATTTTCATTTGCTCGAAGTACTGCTTGCATGAGGTATATGTTGGCAGGATTAAGAGTATCCGAATTATCCTCTTTTGGGTTATTAAGACCCTCTCCAGTTCCGGTGATGTACCCCACACTATTATTCCATAGCTGAGCTTAGATTGAATTTCTGCGTAATAATAGTTTATTAGATCAAAGATATGAAGGAATTTCCTCAGCTGGCGAAGGCAGTATGCTTTTTTATTTAGAGACTTGCATAACTCTTCGATTTGATTGTGCCATGATAAGTGTTCTTGTACATTTAGCCCAAGAAATTTAGAAAATCTAGCCCTTTTTAAAGCACATTATTAAATATTATATCATCTACATACTTAGCTCTGTGTATTTGGAACACGACAAATTCGGTTTTCTCCAAGTTGAGGAATAGTCTATTAGCTAAGAATCATGAGTTTAAAGATTTCAGAGGGTTATTTGACTTTTGCTGGCTAGCTGTTAACTTGCATTCAGATATAAGAAAGCTAGAGTCATCGACATACAGGGTGCAGAAATTGTTATGGATGTACGGAACTAGATTGGTTAAGTAAAGTAGAAACAGGGTCGGCGAAAGCATACTTCCTTGAGGAACATCTGTTTGAAAACGTAATTTAGGTAAAACGCTAAATTTAAGGTTAGAAGAAATCTTTACGTATTGGGTTCTTTCTTTTAAGAACGACTGTAGCCAGTTTACCGCCTTTTCCCTTATAACATACCTAGATAGATCTTGTTAATTAATTGAGCGTGATCTACACAATCAAAGGCCTCAGATCAAAAAAGATTCCTATTGGGAATCTGCCCTTGTCGACTTCTGCTAATATTTTATTATATAGCTCAAGAATGGCTGTGTTTTTGGAATTGCCAGTTTGGAAGCCATGCTCTTCTCGTGGAATAATTCTGTTTTACACAAAAGGGTAGAAGGCCTTTCCAAGAAACAGTATTCTAATATTTTAGAGAAGACGAATAATAGCGTAATAGGTCTAAAATTATTTATTGCAGTCGTATTTCCCTTTTAGTGGATTGGTATTATAAAAGCTACTTTCAGGATTTGTTTGAGTAGAGGTTTACCCAAATATTGCAAGTTGTCTTTGATTAGGCGACAGGGACAGTCCATCGGGTCCATACGAATTTCTATTTTTGAATTATTTTGTGAGCATATGTAATATCTCAGATACACTATATTCGTCAAAGTAAATAGTTTCTTCTATAAAGGGGACGTGACCGGCTAAAATAGTTGTAGGTGTAACATTCTCAATCATTTCTTCTGGGTCCTTGCAAAAAAGCTATTAAATACCGTGGCAATTATATCGGTGTAAAGTTATTCACTCTAATGCCTGTTATTTCATGTTGCGAGAGTTTGTTACTTTATTGATAATTGTCCAAGCAGTTATTTGTTATTTGTGAATTGTTCTTCCACAATTGTTTATCATTTTAATATAATTTCTCTTCCTTTTTAGATATAGATATCTTAATAGATGATCTTTTTTGTAAAACAAATAAGTCTTTTAAGTTGTTGCTAGAGTCTTGTCTGTCTAGTCTTGTCTCTCTAGTCTTGTCTGTCTAGTCTTGTCTTGTTTGCCTAGTATTGTAAGTCTAGAATAGGGTGACCACACGTCCCGATTTTGGCCCGCTTTTTAGAGGCCTGTCCCGCGTCCCGCCGATTTTTAAAAATGTCCCGCTTTTTAGAAAATATCTGCATTTCTTATATTAAATGTACTTTAATATATAATATAATATTTTTCCACATATTCCGATAAAATCTCCTTTTTTATTGTCAACCAACGGAAAATTTTAATATCCTCGAATTGAAATGTCCATTCTTCAAGATATTCCAGGCAGTTATTATAAAAATTTCTGATTTCTTTCAGAAAATCCGGTCGTCTAATGGCACCTTGTTCTGAAATTTTCATTGGGTGACATTAAAAGGGAAGATTTTATGGGAATATGTTGAAAAATCTGTTGAATATATTCCATAAACATTTTCCGAAAAATAATATTAGCGAAAATGATCTTTTTGATGAGGTGTTATTAGTAAAAAGTTACGTTACTGATGAAAAAGTTAAATGTTGGCTGTCTGCAAATGTGGAAACAGACAAAAGTGGACGGAGTTATTGCTTCATTTTAAACAGAATAATATTTTACAATATTCTGTCTCAAATGAGAATTTGAATTGGTTTTAAAATGAGAGTTTTTTCTAGTATCAATAAAATATGGACAACTAACACAGTTGAACATTAAACTTTAAAATCTATATTAAGCGTAAAAAATAATTTGACCAATTCATATGAAAAAATTCACATTTTATTAAATGACCCGAATCTATTGCAGTATGCACTCGCATCAAAAATATGACCGTGAAAGAAAATCATATTTTTTTTTAAATAAAAAGTTTAAATTAATTAAAAATCATAATGTTCCAATTTTTTCAAGAAAAAAATTAAGAAATTACTATGTTCTCTAATTCACTCATAACTTAAAAAACAAAAAAATTCTTTAAATAAATAAACAAGTACGATTTGGTTTCCTGTACTTTCGTTCGAGTCCATACTATGAAACCAAAATGCAGAAACGCGTCTATGTTCATTATTATTATTTTATCAGGTTATAGTATTTTTTAGCCCACATGGTCTGTCGTAGCAAAACAGTGCAGGAAATCAAATCGTACTTGTAATTATATTTATTTATTTTATAAGTCATGAGTAAATTAGAGAACTTGGTAATTTCTGAATTATTTTCTTGTAATATGGAAATTCACATAGTAATTTTTTCCAAATTTTATATTCAAATTATTGTTTTTTTTTTAAATATTTTTATAGTAACCAATAATTAATAATAAATACATTTTTGTATACTTATAGACATGTATATGAATATATACATTAAATTATTGGTCTGCTTTCATAACCAAATTATAATTCTGATTTTATCCCATTTGTCCAGCTTTGTCTCAATGAAAATGTGGTCACTTTAGTCTATAATTGTCTGTCTAGTGTTTACTGTCTAATCTTGTCTGTCTAGTCTTGTCCGTCAAGTCTTGTCTATCAAGTCTTGTCTGTCTAGTCTTGTCTATCCAGTCTTGTCTGTCTAGTTTTGCCTGTCTAGTCTTGTCTGTTTAGTATTGTCTGTAAAATCTTATCTATCTAATCTTGTCTGTCTAGTCTTGCCTGTACATTCTTGTCTGTCTAGTATTGTCTGTCTAGTCTTGTGTGTCTAAACTTGTGTGTCTAGTCTATTGTGCCTAGTCTTGTCTAGTCTTGTCCGTTTAGTCTTATCTGTCTAGTCTTGTCTGTTTATTCTTGTCTGTCCAGTCTTGTCTGTTTAGTCTTCTCTGTCTAGTGTTGCCTGTCTAGTCTTGTCTGTCTAATCTTGTCTATCTACTCATGTTTGCCTAGTCTGTCTGTCTAGTTTTGTCTGTCTAGTCTTGTCTGTCTAGTCTTATCTGTCTAGTCTTGATTGCCTACTCTTGTCTCTCTAGTCATGTCTGTCTACTCATCTATGTCTAATCTTGTGTGTCTAGACTTGTCTGTCTAGTCATGTCTGTCTAGTTTTGTCTTTCAAGTCTTGTCTGCCTAGTCTTGTCTGCCTAGTCTTGTCTGTCTAGTCATGTTTTTCTAGTCTTGTCTGTCTAGTCTTCTCTGTCTAGTCTTGTCTGTCTAGTCTTGTCTGTCTAGTCATGTTTTTCTAGTCTTGTCTGTCTAGTCTTGTCTGTCTAGTCTTGTCTGTCTAGTCTTGTCTGTCTAGTCTTGTCTGTCTAGTCTTGTCTGTCTAGTCTTGTCTGTCTAGTCTTGTCTGTCTAGTCTTGTCTGTCTAGTCTTGTCTGTCTAGTCTTGTCTGTCTAGTCTTGTCTGTCTAGTCTTGTCTGTCTAGTCTTGTCTGTCTAGTCTTGTCTGTCTAGTCTTGTCTGTCTAGTCTTGTCTGTCTAGTCTGTCTAGTCTTGTCTGTCTAGTCTTGTCTGTCTAGTCTTGTCTGTCTAGTCTTGTCTGTCTAGTCTTGTCTGTCTAGTCTTGTCTGTCTAGTCTTGTCTGTCTAGTCTTGTCTGTCTAGTCTTGTCTGTCTAGTCTTGTCTGTCTAGTCTTGTCTGTCTAGTCTTGTCTGTCTAGTCTTGTCTGTCTAGTCTTGTCTGTCTAGTCTTGTCTGTCTAGTCTTGTCTGTCTAGTCTTGTCTGTCTAGTCTTGTCTGTCTAGTCTTGTCTGTCTAGTCTTGTCTGTCTAGTCTTGTCTGTCTAGTCTTGTCTGTCTAGTCTTGTCTGTCTAGTCTTGTCTGTCTAGTCTTGTCTGTCTAGTCTTGTCTGTCTAGTCTTGTCTGTCTAGTCTTGTCTGTCTAGTCTTGTCTGTCTAGTCTTGTCTGTCTAGTCTTGTCTGTCTAGTCTTGTCTGTCTAGTCTTGTCTGTCTAGTCTTGTCTGTCTAGTCTTGTCTGTCTAGTCTTGTCTGTCTAGTCTTGTCTGTCTAGTCTTGTCTGTCTAGTCTTGTCTGTCTAGTCTTGTCTGTCTAGTCTTGTCTGTCTAGTCTTGTCTGTCTAGTCTTGTCTGTCTAGTCTTGTCTGTCTAGTCTTGTCTGTCTAGTCTTGTCTGTCTAGTCTTGTCTGTCTAGTCTTGTCTGTCTAGTCTTGTCTGTCTAGTCTTGTCTGTCTAGTCTTGTCTGTCTAGTCTTGTCTGTCTAGTCTTGTCTGTCTAGTCTTGTCTGTCTAGTCTTGTCTGTCTAGTCTTGTCTGTCTAGTCTTGTCTGTCTAGTCTTGTCTGTCTAGTCTTGTCTGTCTAGTCTTGTCTGTCTAGTCTTGTCTGTCTAGTCTTGTCTGTCTAGTCTTGTCTGTCTAGTCTTGTCTGTCTAGTCTTGTCTGTCTAGTCTTGTCTGTCTAGTCTTGTCTGTCTAGTCTTGTCTGTCTAGTCTTGTCTGTCTAGTCTTGTCTGTCTAGTCTTGTCTGTCTAGTCTTGTCTGTCTAGTCTTGTCTGTCTAGTCTTGTCTGTCTAGTCTTGTCTGTCTAGTCTTGTCTGTCTAGTCTTGTCTGTCTAGTCTTGTCTGTCTAGTCTTGTCTGTCTAGTCTTGTCTGTCTAGTCTTGTCTGTCTAGTCTTGTCTGTCTAGTCTTGTCTGTCTAGTCTTGTCTGTCTAGTCTTGTCTGTCTAGTCTTGTCTGTCTAGTCTTGTCTGTCTAGTCTTGTCTGTCTAGTCTTGTCTGTCTAGTCTTGTCTGTCTAGTCTTGTCTGTCTAGTCTTGTCTGTCTAGTCTTGTCTGTCTAGTCTTGTCTGTCTAGTCTTGTCTGTCTAGTCTTGTCTGTCTAGTCTTGTCTGTCTAGTCTTGTCTGTCTAGTCTTGTCTGTCTAGTCTTGTCTGTCTAGTCTTGTCTGTCTAGTCTTGTCTGTCTAGTCTTGTCTGTCTAGTCTTGTCTGTCTAGTCTTGTCTGTCTAGTCTTGTCTGTCTAGTCTTGTCTGTCTAGTCTTGTCTGTCTAGTCTTGTCTGTCTAGTCTTGTCTGTCTAGTCTTGTCTGTCTAGTCTTGTCTGTCTAGTCTTGTCTGTCTAGTCTTGTCTGTCTAGTCTTGTCTGTCTAGTCTTGTCTGTCTAGTCTTGTCTGTCTAGTCTTGTCTGTCTAGTCTTGTCTGTCTAGTCTTGTCTGTCTAGTCTTGTCTGTCTAGTCTTGTCTGTCTAGTCTTGTCTGTCTAGTCTTGTCTGTCTAGTCTTGTCTGTCTAGTCTTGTCTGTCTAGTCTTGTCTGTCTAGTCTTGTCTGTCTAGTCTTGTCTGTCTAGTCTTGTCTGTCTAGTCTTGTCTGTCTAGTCTTGTCTGTCTAGTCTTGTCTGTCTAGTCTTGTCTGTCTAGTCTTGTCTGTCTAGTCTTGTCTGTCTAGTCTTGTCTGTCTAGTCTTGTCTGTCTAGTCTTGTCTGTCTAGTCTTGTCTGTCTAGTCTTGTCTGTCTAGTCTTGTCTGTCTAGTCTTGTCTGTCTAGTCTTGTCTGTCTAGTCTTGTCTGTCTAGTCTTGTCTGTCTAGTCTTGTCTGTCTAGTCTTGTCTGTCTAGTCTTGTCTGTCTAGTCTTGTCTGTCTAGTCTTGTCTGTCTAGTCTTGTCTGTCTAGTCTTGTCTGTCTAGTCTTGTCTGTCTAGTCTTGTCTGTCTAGTCTTGTCTGTCTAGTCTTGTCTGTCTAGTCTTGTCTGTCTAGTCTTGTCTGTCTAGTCTTGTCTGTCTAGTCTTGTCTGTCTAGTCTTGTCTGTCTAGTCTTGTCTGTCTAGTCTTGTCTGTCTAGTCTTGTCTGTCTAGTCTTGTCTGTCTAGTCTTGTCTGTCTAGTCTTGTCTGTCTAGTCTTGTCTGTCTAGTCTTGTCTGTCTAGTCTTGTCTGTCTAGTCTTGTCTGTCTAGTCTTGTCTGTCTAGTCTTGTCTGTCTAGTCTTGTCTGTCTAGTCTTGTCTGTCTAGTCTTGTCTGTCTAGTCTTGTCTGTCTAGTCTTGTCTGTCTAGTCTTGTCTGTCTAGTCTTGTCTGTCTAGTCTTGTCTGTCTAGTCTTGTCTGTCTAGTCTTGTCTGTCTAGTCTTGTCTGTCTAGTCTTGTCTGTCTAGTCTTGTCTGTCTAGTCTTGTCTGTCTAGTCTTGTCTGTCTAGTCTTGTCTGTCTAGTCTTGTCTGTCTAGTCTTGTCTGTCTAGTCTTGTCTGTCTAGTCTTGTCTGTCTAGTCTTGTCTGTCTAGTCTTGTCTGTCTAGTCTTGTCTGTCTAGTCTTGTCTGTCTAGTCTTGTCTGTCTAGTCTTGTCTGTCTAGTCTTGTCTGTCTAGTCTTGTCTGTCTAGTCTTGTCTGTCTAGTCTTGTCTGTCTAGTCTTGTCTGTCTAGTCTTGTCTGTCTAGTCTTGTCTGTCTAGTCTTGTCTGTCTAGTCTTGTCTGTCTAGTCTTGTCATTACTTCAGGTGGGTGGTGGTGTTTGTACCAATTGTTTCCTTACTGTTATTTTTATTGTCCCTTACTCGTTTCGATATCGTCTTTCGTCTTCTGTCGTATTAGTTATGCAGTCGTGTGATAAACCATTTTTCGGTCTTTTCGTCACATATCTAGTCGTCCATGTTAGCTTCTTTGTGTTTCGTGTGATATTATAATCGCCTTCCATTCTCTCTCCATTTGTTCTTTTCCCAACATGATTTCGGTTATGTAAGCTTGTACTGCATCCCAGTTATGCTCACTCTCTAACATAACTTCCATGATGTTCTGTTCTTCTAGTTTTGTACCGCCTAGTGTCTCCGCGAGTCGAGTTCTTTCGTTCTCTGATTCTGTACACATGAAGATAGTGTGTTGTGCGTCGTCTGGGATATGACCGCAATAAAAACACTCCGCCGTGTCTCTTTTTTTAAACCGTTCGAGGTATGCGTTGAAGCATCCATGACCAGTGAGTGCTTGTGTAAGATGGTAACTCATATGTCCGTGTGACCTTTCATACCATGCTGTTACGTTAGGGATAAGTCTGTATGTCCACCTGCCACTAGTGTCGTTATCCCATCTTGTCTGCCATCGGTCCATGAGTCTCTTACGTGCTCTCTCCTTAGCGGCTGCTCTTTCGTGTTTTACTTCTTTTTTCGCCCTGTGTTGTTGCAGGTCTTCGTAGACTTCTTGTTTCTCGCGAATCAGTAAGTCTATTGGGGGTGTGCTTGCAAGTACCAGCGCCGCGGCCTCCGAAACCGTTCTGTAGGCAGAAATTACTCTTAGAGCACTTCTTCTTTGTACTCCTGTAAGTAGTTTTCTCGCTCCAATCTTTTTCGTTACGCCCGCCCATATTTCCGCCGCGTAGAGAGTTTTTGAGTGTACCACATTGTTGAGAAGTTTCCGTTTTAATTCCCTCGGTCCTCCAATGTTCGGCATCAACCTTACCAAAGCTGTCACTGTAGACGCTGCCTTTTTCGATGTTTTGGCTATATGGTCTGTGTATCTCAGACCGCTATCGAGTTGGACGCCAAGGTACCTCAATGATTTCGATAAAGGGATATTTTGCCCTTCCAGAACGAGTTTCGGTGGGGTGAATAGTCTCTTATCCGTGATAAGTATCGCTTCTGTTTTATGAACTGCCATTGTTAGACCCTGCTCTTTTAACCAATTATTTGCCCGCCGAAGGGTTTCGTTAGTTGCTAGTTCTAGTGTACTTATTTCCTTTGCAGTCACTACCACCGCGGCGTCATCTGCGAACCCAACTATTTGCGCTGTTCTAGGCAAGTCTAGGTTTAGCAAGCCATCGTACATAATGTTCCACAAGAATGGTGCCAATACCGATCCTTGTGGGACACCCGCCGTTACCTCATACTCAACTTCACCTTCGTCCGTGTGGTATATCAACCGTCGGTCGCTCAAGTAGCTGCTTATCATCTTTCTCAAGTATTCTGGTGTCTGTCTTGATGCTAATGCCTTCATGATTACATCCCACCTTGCTGAATTAAAGGCGTTTTTAACGTCAAGGGTCACTAATGCACAATAACCTTTCGATTGCCGTGTTCCATTTTTGACCTTTTCTGCTGCTCTAATTACTTCAGCAATAGCGTCCACGGTTGATCGACCTTTTCGAAAACCATACTGCCATTGGGACAGTTCTCCGTTGTTTTCGATATATGTCTCAAGTCTCCTAAGTATTAGTCTTTCAAAAAGCTTCCCTATGTTGTCCAGGAGGCATATCGGTCGGTATGACGATGGTTCTTCTAATGGTTTGTCCCCTTTTCTCAGTAAGACGAGTTTTTGTCTTTTCCATTGCGTAGCGAAAATTCCCTTTCGAAGACACGCATTGTAAGTTTCCAGCAACAACTCTGGCCACATTTCCACCACTTCTGTGATGATCTCATTTGGAATATTGTCTGGACCAGGTGCTTTCCCTGACAGTAATCGTTTCCTGGCCTCAAAGATCTCCTCTACGCTGAAAGGTGTTACGAGATTTTCAGTGGTTTGCCATTTTTCTGCCGGTCTTCGTTCGTGAACTGGAAATAGTGTGGTAACTATTTCTCTCATCCGTTGTGGGCACGATATCCCAGGTATCAGTTGTCTACCCATTAGTTTTTTCGTAGCAATTCGATATGGGAGGCCCCATGGGTCTTCATTTATGGATTGGCAAAGTTCGAGCCAGCATTTCTGTTTGCTATTTTTGATGGCCATGCGCAATTCCTTTCTCGCTTTTTTGAAATTCGCGTCTAGGTCCACTTCTTGTCCAGCCATCCTGTCTGTTGTGCTTTGCCGCCGTCTTCTGTGGCGTTGGGCGGACCTGCGTGCCGTAACGTACTTCTTCCTTAGATTATTGATTTCAGCGTTCCACCAGTAAACTGACTTTTTTCCATTTAAGGCAAATTTGCGCTTTGGCATCGAAGCATCACACGCTGTTGTAATGGTTTCGATCGCATATTCTACAAGTCCATCTACGTCACCTATCTCTGAGAGTCTTTGCAACTCTCCATGCGTCTTGGCTACTTCCAGTTTCGCTCTTAGCTGAGTGCTATCGAGTTTCTTCACCAGCCATCCGTTTCTGTTTCCATGTTCGATGGTAGTGTTTCTCTGTTGACTCTTTGGTTTCGTTTTCAGACTAAATTCCAGATACTGGTGGTCGCTAAGGGTGGCGTCCTCTAGTACTCTCCACCTCTCCACCCTAGGCGCGATGCCTTCCGATGTTAATGTAACGTCAATAACCGATCCGGTATTTCCTCTTCGGAATGTAAAAGAGTTTCCCTCGTTAAGGATCACTAGGTCCAGCCTCGCTATCATTTCAGACAGAACTTCGCCTCTTCTATCCATAATTCTTGAGCCCCATTCTGGTGATTTGCAATTAAAATCACCTGCCAAAAGAACTTCACTGTTCACCGATCTCAGATTCTCTTCCAGCTCATCTATCTGCCTTAGGAAATCTTCGTGGTCAATATTTGGGGAGATATAGCAGCTATATACTCTTAAACCTTCGATATTGATCCATACAAAGTTGGATGTCTGCTTACTAACTTCCCTGATTCGTAGGTTCTGATTTAGCACGGCGATTGCTGCTCTACCTGTCTCATCCTGGAACCATGAGCCTGTATCCAGACATCTATATTGCTCGCTGATTATTAGCACATCCGTACATTTTTCCGCAGCAGTCTGTAGCATGAGATCCTGTGCTTCGCGGCCTCTTCCTAAGTTTATCTGAAGAAACTTCGTCATTACTTCGTTTTCTTTAATGCCTCCTGGAATGACTGACATCTTATACCGCCAAGGGTGTGTTTCGCGTCTCTTTTTTTTTCATTACAGACTGCGCAGAAGGCTTCCTCTTTGCAATCTTTCGCAAAGTGGTCTTGCTTTCCACAAAGACGGCACGATTTGGATCTGTCTGTCCCTTTGCAGTGTAGTGCTACGTGACCAAATCCTTGGCAGCGGAAGCATCGAATAACGTCTGGCTTCTGTCTAACTCTGCATAAAATCCATCCTACTTTGATTTTGCCAGTTTTCAGCAGTCTTTCTGCAATTTCCTTCGATGTTGTCACTACTGCTGTTTGAGTGCCACTGAAACCTTTTCTAAATGATCGCACTTTCACTGAATCTGGGGAGGTTTCTTCTACTACCGCTAATATGGCGGCAGTCACATCCGCTTCCTCTGTAATCTCATCTAGATCCCGGATCTCGATTATGCAGTTCCGTGTCATGGTCCGCACAGTTGCCTGCTTTCCCAAGAGTTTGGCTACCTGAGTTCTCAAGGTTCCAACATTCCCTTTTTAATTTTTAACAATAGTTCGTTCTTTTGTGTCCGCCTTATCCCTAAAATTTCAACTCCGCATTTTTCTAGATCTATGTTTTTTTTTATTCTTCGTAATGTGTCTTCGTATGAGACACCTTCCGCTGGTTTAATTGCTAATGCCTGTCTAGTCTTGTCTGTCTAGTCTTGTCTGTCTAGTCTTGTCTGTCTAGTCTTGTCTGTCTAGTCTTGTCTGTCTAGTCTTGTCTGTCTAGTCTTGTCTGTCTAGTCTTGTCTGTCTAGTCTTGTCTGTCTAGTCTTGTCTGTCTAGTCTTGTCTGTCTAGTCTTGACTGTCTAGTCTTGTCTGTCTAGTCTTGTCTGTCTAGTCTTGTCTGTCTAGTCTTGTCTGTCTAGTCTTGTCTGTCTAGTCTTGTCTGTCTAGTCTTGTCTGTCTAGTCTTGTCTGTCTAGTCTTGTCTGTCTAGTCTTGTCTGTCTAGTCTTGTCTGTCTAGTCTTGTCTGTCTAGTCTTGTCTGTCTAGTCTTGTCTGTCTAGTCTTGTCTGTCTAGTCTTGTCTGTCTAGTCTTGTCTGTCTAGTCTTGTCTGTCTAGTCTTGTCTGTCTAGTCTTGTCTGTCTAGTCTTGTCTGTCTAGTCTTGTCTGTCTAGTCTTGTCTGTCTAGTCTTGTCTGTCTAGTCTTGTCTGTCTAGTCTTGTCTGTCTAGTCTTGTCTGTCTAGTCTTGTCTGTCTAGTCTTGTCTGTCTAGTCTTGTCTGTCTAGTCTTGTCTGTCTAGTCTTGTCTGTCTAGTCTTGTCTGTCTAGTCTTGTCTGTCTAGTCTTGTCTGTCTAGTCTTGTCTGTCTAGTCTTGTCTGTCTAGTCTTGTCTGTCTAGTCTTGTCTGTCTAGTCTTGTCTGTCTAGTCTTGTCTGTCTAGTCTTGTCTGTCTAGTCTTGTCTGTCTAGTCTTGTCTGTCTAGTCTTGTCTGTCTAGTCTTGTCTGTCTAGTCTTGTCTGTCTAGTCTTGTCTGTCTAGTCTTGTCTGTCTAGTCTTGTCTGTCTAGTCTTGTCTGTCTAGTCTTGTCTGTCTAGTCTTGTCTGTCTAGTCTTGTCTGTCTAGTCTTGTCTGTCTAGTCTTGTCTGTCTAGTCTTGTCTGTCTAGTCTTGTCTGTCTAGTCTTGTCTGTCTAGTCTTGTCTGTCTAGTCTTGTCTGTCTAGTCTTGTCTGTCTAGTCTTGTCTGTCTAGTCTTGTCTGTCTAGTCTTGTCTGTCTAGTCTTGTCTGTCTAGTCTTGTCTGTCTAGTCTTGTCTGTCTAGTCTTGTCTGTCTAGTCTTGTCTGTCTAGTCTTGTCTGTCTAGTCTTGTCTGTCTAGTCTTGTCTGTCTGAAGCGGTTTTATTGACAGGAAGAATGAAAGTAGGACCAGTCACATTTAAAATAAAAAGCGAAACAATAGTACCAAAGGAGGCCATTAAATACTTAGGCGTAACTATAGATAAAAATCTTTCCTTTCGGCAGCACATTGTTCTTGCAGCTGGGAAGGCATTAAAAACCTCAGCGGCACTTGGAAAACTTATGCCAACTGTAGGTGGTCCTAAGAGCTCCAAACGAAGGATCTTGTGTTCAGTTGTCGAATCTGCCATGCTCTACGCAGCACCAATCTGGAAGCGAGCCATGGAGAGAGCAAATCTAAGGCAAAAACTGCAATCCATTCAAAGAAAAATGGCGCTACGCGTGTCCAGCGCATATAGGACCGTCTCAGGTGACGCCATTCTTGTTATTGCGGGAATAGCTCCTATAAAACTTCTTGTTGAAGAGAGAGACGCGCTTTATAAAGAAAGGAGCTGTGAAAACAAAAATGAACTGCGAAAAAAGGCAAGGATCCAAATGCTCGAAAGTTGGCAAGAGTACTGGGAAGCCTCAGAGAGGGGTGAGTGGACGAGACTCCTGATTCCAAAATTGGATCCATGTGTCACGAGAAGGCACGGACAAGTTACCTACTACCTGACGCAGGCACTTAGTGGCCACGGATGCTTCAAAGACTACCTGCACAGTATTGGGCGCGAAGCAGACAACCAGTGCGTTTATTGTGATAAGACAGATAGCGTGTATCACACAATTTTCGAATGCCCTAGGTGGTCTTTAGAGAGGGACATATACACTTCAAAAACAAAAAGAATTTT